>VZTT01059815.1:4321-28947 GCA_013400855.1 Buphagus erythrorhynchus
GGCCTGGGCAGCAGCAACACCTCAGTACTTGTGTGCTATTTGCAGTCTAAAGATTTTTGTAACTGGGAGCTTCGTATCAAGAGCTGGCCTGAGGTAAAGTGTGGACTTTTTTTCTTACTGTAACTCAAAAGCAGATGAAAACAGAACAGGCTCCAAGAGTTTGATGATACCAAAGTAAAATAAACAAATGAAAGACTATACACAGCCCAAGAACTTAACTCTAGGTTAGGAATGAGAAAAAAGCAGTCTTTTTAGGTCAGAGGCAGTTTATTTTAAATGTGATTTGATTTACATTTATAAGCAGCTTTCCTGACAGGAATTATTTAAGTTGCCTTCAGTTCTAAAACAAACCTCTGTCACTTTCAAACTTAAAGTACTTTGTCCCCAACAAAACATATGAAAATATAATTTAAAGCACACTTTTCACAGACACAGTACAATACATTCACTATACACAGTATAACAAAATAGTCCCATCTTTACCTGTTTAATAATACTGTCACAATGAATAGGTAAATAGAAACTGGAATTTCAGTTTTATAGTTGAAAGGAATTTACATGCAACAATGACGTTTTACAACTGTTTAGCTGTTGAACGAACTCACCCAGCCTGTAGTTCTTGCACTAGGAGCAGAGCCAAAACGTGTTTGTTGGCCAGATCTGTTGCCAAAGCTGCAGAAGGTGGGAAGTGGCCGCTTGGGGCCTTGTGTGTACCAGTAACTCTCATGTCTGGATCATCCTTTAAACCCGGCTGTCACGGTCACCTCTCTGGCATCTGAGAGAGGGATGTTTGGCTTCACTTTGGCTGTTCTAAACACTCATTAGGATGATTCTTATGTGTTTTAATGAGACTTTTACTCTGCTGGAGAAAAGGTAATTGTCATCCTTACAAAGTTTTCCTTTAAAGCTTTGGAAAAAAAATAGGGAAAGCTCATTCCTCCTTTATGTGAGCTTTCTTTTGCACTTAAAAGAACAGNGCCAGCTGAACTCCAGGAATAGCACTTGTGAGAAGAATGCTCAAGGCAGGATGGCAAGCAACAAATGTTCAGGTATGGTCCAGACACGAAGCGCTCTCATGTTGGCTTTTAAGTCAGTCTCTGACCACCTGCTGCAAGAAGCACTTAATCTTCAATAAGGCTCAAATGTCATATTTCAGCAAAATTAATTGTAAAGCTAAACAGACACTTCCAAATGGAATGCGGTGACCTACAATGAGAAGCAAAAAATGCACAAAGAAAATCTCAAAACACAATGAATGTGAGGGAGAGGCATAAGAACTCCCTTAGCACAACTAACGGACCTCCTTAAACCATGCGCTGAATTTCTCATTTTTATTTGCAACCGCAGCACATGCTCGTACAGTAGTTGCAAGAATTGGCAACACATAAAACATTAAATCTGTTGGCAATAGAGAACTACAAAGTGCTTCAAAACTTCATCTGAGATGAAGATAATTGTTTCTCACACACACATAAATTTGCACTTAAGTATTTCCAAGTGTCTTTCTAACAGATAGTTCAGTGGTAAATATTTAGTTGGACTGNATGAACATAATATGACATCTTGTACAGAGAAAAAAAGTTAGTTGCTAACACTAAAGTGATTGTTTACTATTCGAATGGCAAGGTTTTCAGCATTTCAAGAGGGAGGAAAAAAAAAAGATTTGCAAGATAATATAAAATACAGCAAGCACACCTTTTTATGTATGTTATTTAAGTATGAAAATATTTTTAGCATATTATGTTAAACATTCTTTCTTATTTATATTTCCATTACCTAAAAGACTTGCTACTCCACTGATAACTCCGTTATGTAAGGCATGTTAACTATAGTTTGACGAGGGCGGTACTGTTTTGGTTTTGCACACACATTGACAGATGCATCGAAAGTCTTCATCACGTTACAATCTTGAAAGGATGTCAGTGCCAAGCTCTCCTCCTCGCGCTCCTGTCCCACACGTCAGTACAACTAAATACGCAACGTCCCCCTAGTTCTTTTGTTTTTTTGGAGAAAAATGTTCTGAAGAACCTATAGCTTTTATAGCACCTTATCTCAAAGTAATGAAAATGGGTAAGATGATAACATGTGCAAATGTACAAAATCATTAACTCTACAAAGATACATCATTCCAAAATTACAGAAAATTTTAAAGCATGCATTTAATTTTTTTAAAGGGTTGCTGAGTGCTTCCCCTGAAAAAGGTGGCTGTTCTCAAAATCAGCAACTGCTGGTGAGGATTTCTTGGCACATTTGTGACCAGCATGTTATTGCTGCATCTTCCTGATGATCTCAGCAGACACGGGGGGATGGAAATTGATTGTGTGGTGCCGCAGGCCCTGAGCTGTCTTGTAACTCTTTCCACAGCGACATTTGAATGGTTTGCGTACGCGGATTTGTGTTCTGTGGCCGTTCTTGGCATGGTACTTGATACCGTTCACATTCTGTGAGGGAGAAGGGAAAATGTCAGTGCTCAGGTGGGCTGACATGGGCTCTGCTTCCAGTTAAAACCTAAAATGGATCAATGTTATGAGCAAAATCCTATAAACTGCCAGGAGCTCCTGCTAGGTATTACACATGGGCTGTGCTTCCAGGGTACGAGGTGGGACAAGGACAATAATTTGTGTGGTTCTCAAAACTCACCTACCTGGCTAATCCTGATTTTTATCTCCCAATATATGTCACTTCCCAAAGAATACTATTTAATGGTCTCACACATGGTTGTTCTTCGCATCCTGACATCTTTTTCATATAGCACTGACAAATCTTATTCAGAGGTCTATTTACAAGCAAACAAAGAATTGGCATGAAGACTTGGGTCACACCTCTTTAAAGAGCTGAGACTCCCCCATGGTGGGTCTGTTCTGTTTTGTGTCATTGTTTCTAGATATGCCTTTAAGCTCCAGCAAATTCTGATCGTTTACACATTGCCTCCAAAGAAATAACTTCAGGCAATGCTTAACTCAAAAAAGTTACACAGGACACTTAAAAAATAATCCAGAGAAGCTGTCTTCAAAATAGCTATTGTTTGGGAATACTCCACAGCTAAAACTGGAGAGCTGATCCCCACTAGTGCAAAACACAGCAACACAACATACACCCTGTTACACTGGTAAGGGCAGGAAACAGGCCACAGTTCTGCCACGTCAACCAAAAACATTACTAAACATAAACTAATAATAAACGTAAACTAATTCCCCTGTCTTCCTTTTCACTTATTTCTGGCAAAAATGGAAGAAGCTGTTGCAATCTCAGCAGCTGTTGTGATCCTGTTCTGTGGAGTATACTGGAGCCTCTCATGTGCTCCCACTAAAAGAGCTTGGATTTTTGGATGAATTAGCAAATGCATACTGTCTTTTACTTGAGCTTCTCCTAGGATGAAACTGAAGAAGATAGCATTTGTGACAAAAAGAGACAGTTCCAAGGCTCTCCTGTGTTCTTTGTAAAGGTTCCAGATAAGTATCTCAGTATTTTTTAANCAACCCACTAAATTAGGTCTTTGGGATTTTGTCTTTGCTGAACCACTGCCTGGTGTTACACATAACAGAAAGTCCCCTTGGCTCTTTAAACAACAAGTTTTATCAATGTGCAGCTTATAGTAAGTGGAACCTCCAGCTTGGAACTCACAGAAAAACACTCCCAAATATCTACCCTGGAAAAGAGGTGCAAGACTGCAAGCAACTGCTCTACCTGCAGATTCATGTTACTCTTCCCCAGAGCATCCAGGCAGTGAATCCTCACCTGAAGTTGCAAATCCAGCCTCTGAATTGTCCTTTACACTCTTAAAAATGCTGGACAACCCCTGCACAGCTGTCTCCTGAGATGTAGGAGCTGAGAATCCCCCATCTCCAACACCAGCCAGACACAGGAACATGAGCCATCAGGACAGGGTTTGTCTGGGCAGGGTTTGTGCAGGGCACTCAGAGGAGGCAGAAAGCCATACCACCACAACACCGAGAGCACATCAAAGCTACACATCAGCCTCAAGAGCAGCCAAGTGAATTCCCTGCAAGTAATCTGAGATGCTGGGGCAGATTTTAGATCATTTTGCACACAGTTTCAACCTGTAGCAACCCACGGGACCATTGGGGTGAGGGGGCTAGGATTGTGCCAGGAGGCACCCACTGACAATCATAAGGCATCTGTGTACCTTAAAGGACCTGTGCCTTCAAAAGAGGAGAAAATCTTGGGGGTGACCTGCTAGACTTTTGCTACTGCAGTGGAATTTTTAAAACAAGCTGTATTACCTATAATAAAATTATTTTCCTAACAAAAACCTGTTCATGGTTAAATTTTTAATTTTTCTAAGAAATCCCTTCTAGATACTNAGCCCCAGTACACCCCATTCCTTGCTGAAGGGGGAAGAAAGTATTTTCAGGCAGAAAAATTTAAGGAGATGCTAAAGCAGAAACCTAAAGGGATGAATTGGGCCATGGAATGTTTGAAAAACAGTAACCACACAGAGCATGAGGAGCTTGTGTAAAGTGAAATTTGGCCTGTACTTCTGTCTAAAAGGAAACTGCTGTTAGAATTGCAGTGACTCTTCGGCACTTTTTCCACTGCTGCAATGTAAACACTTTGTTGTACGTCTGGGCTGAGTTTGCTGAGGTACAGCAAAAGCCATGGCCAAACTCGTACATCACTTTTATTGCTCTGGTTACTTAGGTTGTTCACTATTTACTCTCACAGATGATTGAGGAAGAAGATGGCAATAGAGAAGGGCACTCGAAAAATCTTGAGCAGGAGGAAACAATTATTAACCTGGGACCGGATCAGGAGGCGATAGAGAAGTTTAGACTGGCACTACCTGGTTTGCAAGGGCACAGAGGCTCTTGTTGGGCAGGGCTCCTTTTGCACGGCAGGATTCACAAAGGCACTACACTGGCAGAGAACTTGCCAGCCCCACTTCAAATAGGAAAAGACATCTCAAAAGGATGATTTGAGAGATTTCTTGTTTCAGCCCTGAACATTTATACATGTTTTTTTACTCTTAGCTCTTCATCCCAAAGTTTTCTCTGTGGGTCCAATTCCTCTGTTCAACTTGCAAGCTCTGGGTTGCTCCTTTCTTTCAAGTAAATTCCGTTGTTTCCCTCTCACTTCAATATTCTCTCTCCCCAAGCTCTGCTGAGTTTCACCACCCATAGGTCTGCCTTCCTGGGGTTTGTGCCACCTGACAGGACCCTCATCCTTTCACCTGCCAGGACAAGCCCAATGCCTCAGTAGCCCTGGAAGGTACCTCTTCTCCTCTTGCTCAAGGCCAAATAAAAGTCAAGGATATAAGCTACATTCTGTATGCACTGCAATCTATTACTTTTTTTATTACTAATTTGCCCAAACTAGAAAATTTAGGATGAATACTCTAGGGTTTTCTCTGTACTAGCACATACGCATTATTTGTGAGGTTTGTTGTATCTACTATGCCTCAAACTTCATTTGCTCTTTGGATGCTGCCTGAGTAAGCTTATCTACATCTTAAACTCATTTTCAAAGTCCTTCTTCAGAGCTAGAGACCACTCAGGGGTATTGAATAAAAGGAAAACTAACCAACACCTTCATAAATCCCCATTTTAGCTCCTACAAGGTGGTATTTTGCAAAGCACATTAACTACTCAATATCCATACGCTTCTGGACAGGGCATCTAAATCTAAATTTGGATGTGAATCCAAAGCCTGGTGAAGGTGAACTCCACAGAAACAAGGATTATACCTTTAGGTTCCTTGGAATCACACAGATGATTTTCTAAAAATCAAATTTCAGGCATGAAAAATGAATCACAGGAAGAAAAAAAAAATCCATAAATGGAAAACTATGAAGTAATTATAACTTCTTCTCTACCTCAATAATCATAATTAGAGAAGAAAGCAAGCTTCAGAAATTAGTTCAAAGACTTGTGTTTAAAGCATCTGCAAGTCAGTGTACTTCAGGTTTATTTAGATGTTTCTGACTATTCTACACGTAATTAAAAAAAAATATTTCTCCCAGGATCTGTGGCTTCTTAAGAAAATCTCTGCCATACTATATAGAGTACCAATACATGCTGTAAGCAAATGATTTTTAAAAATAAAGTTCCTGAAGAACAACGAAATGTTTATGACTATTTCCACTGCCTATGGGAAAGTGCCAGGAGACAGCAGCTGGGCAGGAGGCCAGCAGGGGCTTCTGATACACATCTGGGCTTGAGTATAAACATGTTCTCCTTACAGTTTCCATTGTCTGCCCCAGCCCGTTCCTTTGGAGTATTTGTTGTACTCATTCTTGTCTTATTTACCTTTCTATAATGACTTTTCAGTGCAGAGGCCATCTCTTATCCTTGAACATTGTTTGCAAAAAAGTGCCCCATCCCTACTGGGTCCTTTAAGCAGTGCTGTAGTACAAATAAAATCCCTAAAAATACCATTCTACTTCTCAAACTTACGTCACCTAGGGCCAGACAAAAGAAAATTGTGTATATCCTCCTTTCCTCCTTGCTCCCTAAAGGAATGCATCCTTTCTCAGCCGTAAAGTGAGCCTAGCAATTACTGTATGTGCATGTCTGTGTTCCTGTTTGGAGCACTATAATTGTTTTACAGTCCTGACTGTGATTATCCAGTACCCACCAGAAAATCCCAGTCCTTTGATCACAGGACTCCCTACCCAGACTCCACAAATAATTTGTCAGACAAGCGGTTTAAGCAGAGGGAAGATAAAGAGGAAACAAGAAACACAGCTGACACAAAGCTAAAAGGAAGGAAACAAAGATAAAAATGCAAAAAGAAAAAACATAGGCTGAAAATAAAAAAGGGAGGAAACAGAGCCCACAGAAAAGAGAAATGAGGTGAGGCAGAGTTGAAGGAAATGTGCTTTTCTATCAGGACTAAACAGAGGTGAGTCTCTTAGGAGAATACGGTACTTTTTATTTGCTGCTGTTCCCTGTCAGCCTCTCTAAGGGTCATTAATTTGTTCCCCTGCCCGGCTGGTCTACCATTAATGGTGTACAAGATACCCTTATAGACAGTCCTCATGCATTTGAGATGAAGGTAGTGAGATAGCAGAAGCAGGCACAAACAGCTTGCTCATTTGGGCAATAAAAAGACAGAGGGCTGGCAGTCAAACAGAGAACAGACAGGATATAGCAAATTACAGGGTTCTCCTTCCAGCCTTTGCCATTAAGCGAATGCTTTCTGCAATGCATAGATGCCCTCTGGGCACACGACTTCTAACAATCCCCATGGCTTGTTTGCTTCCTGAGCTAGGGATTTAGCTTTTTATACCATACCCTCTGTCTGGCACAGCTCCTACCACACACAAGGAAAGTACTGATCTTCAATAGTGTGAGTTTATCTGCAAATTAATACTTGCACGTAGTCCAAAACCATCTTCCCCTCTGCCCTGGCCCTGGAGATGGTGTTCAGTTTTTCCTGTAACTGGAGAATAAACACTACATAGCTCAGGATAATCTCAGCAAAAAGACTTGTGTGTCCCTAAGAAACGAACACACTGCTTTCTTGTCCGCGTTTTATGAAACAGTGTTGGCAGGGTTAAGTGGTCTGTACAGGAACTTGAGTCTTGTGATTTGCTGCTGTGGGGGCTGCTGCACCATCACTGAAACACATTTTCATCCACCACTTGGTTTCATGCACAGGTTCTCCATTCTTGCCACAACTGTTCTATCTCAACTGCTACTGGCCTTCCTATATTTCTATTTCACATTTCTCCTCTCTTTTAAGTCCCTACTTATCAGTTATTTAAAGGACAAGCCATAAAATACAACCAACTCAACCACCATGGTTTTTCTAGGGTGTAGGGTCAGTGGTTGGATTTTCCAGTAGTTCATGCAAAAACTTCAGAAAACTACTTAGAGGAAGTGTGCCAACACGCTACTTCTGTTCCCAAATGTCAGTGGTTAGACAACACTGTACTGAAGTGCAAGATGTTCAGCACAATTCCATCTGTCTCTGAACTGATGCATGTAAAGCAACACTCCTGTAACACCTTGGCATGTTCTACATTGGCCAGCTCAAGGGTCCAGTTTGGAAATGCTTCACTCACACAAAATGACAAAAAATTTCTCATGATGGAGAGCAATTAAAGAATGGGGTGGGGGCATCAGGGAATTATTTCCCAGGGTGTCACACGATGGGATGCAAGCCCTGCATGTGGGGTCACTGATGGCTGTGCAGATGTGTCATGGGAACTCGGACCCAGGACAGAATGAGGCTGGAATTTCTGCAAGACTGCTTTCCCAAGGTGAATTCTGGCTTGCATGATGTTAACCACTACATTCCACACATCATCTTTAACAGAAAATGCACCCTGGGCATCTCCTCACTAAAGAGGAGGCAGTATCTCTAGTAGTTAAGCAGAAGGAATTTCTGGCACAGATGGACAGAAGCTTTTTTATTTCATGTTTCTGAAAGGGACCCAAGAGATTATTTTGCTTGTAGCACCTTCTGCATTCTGCAGTTAATTTGTCTAAATAGCAGAAAGCTCGTTAAAATGTGTAAAGCAAAAGAGTCGCTATATGTAATCTCTCTTGACAGACAGACATCCCTTGTAAAACTGATAAACTTGGCTGTGCTTGAGAGGAAATTAGTGAACAAAATATTCTGCTAAAATATCACAAAAATAATTGTGAAAATCTATTAAATGAGAATAGTGGAATCTGATTTTAGAGGCTTTCCCCACCACCTACACCAGCAGGAAATGAGGTAGGTCTGCACTACTACTTACCTTATATCTTTTTTTACATCCAGGAACAGGACAGGCAAAAGGTTTCTCATCCCCTCCATTCATGCACATTGAACTAAGGATAGCTTCAGAGCTGATAGCACTTTCTGTAGTCCAGGACTCGTCACTGTCTGATTCTTCATAGTCTACTTCCTCTTCATCATATTCACTACCTAGAAAAGCAGGGTAGTCAGATAAAACAAGAATAAATAAGAGCACAGCAAGATAACCCATTCTGCATTTATTACATCAGCTACAATGACTTGTAATTTCCCCACTTTTGTCTCTTCTGGAAGACAGTTATTTTAAATTTTATAACCCTATCTTTCTTGTAGTTATTTATTCCTTCATAAAGACACCAGTGGTTCTTTTTCTAATAACCAGGACAGGCCTTATTAATATATCTTCACAAACTGTTAACTGCATGGCACAGAAAGTTCAAAGGACTGATTTTAAAATGCAGTTTCATTGCTTCTCAAACACCAGGATCCTTCCGTCTTTTCCAGTGCCTGAACAGAAAATGTGCTCCCTCCCCTCCTCCAATTAAAGCTAATTTTAAGGCATTTCTTTATGCAATACAATACTGAAGAGTGTAATTCTACAGATCATAAACAGTGTAAAATAATATGTTGACAAGTCCTAATGCATTTACTAGCCCTTTGGAATTAATAGGAATTATAGCACAACATTAATAAGAATTATATTGTAGCAATTATAGTTGTGAAATTCATTCCCTCAGGTGTGGGTATAAATTGCATTGTGTGACTGCCCTGAACAGACCGCATTATGTTCCAGATATGCTAAGACAGCCATCTGAGCAGCTGGGGCTGAGTTTATTTATTATTTTTAATTGCAATAACTATTAATGAAATCCTCTGAAGAAGTTAAATGTGAAACAAGAGAAATTAGAAAAGCAGAATTCCAACTGTAAAAATACAGTTGAAAAAAGAAAAGCAGGGGAGGGAAGAGCCGCAGCTGATTAAAAAGAAAATATATGCACAGAGGGAGAGAGAGGGAAAGCTGAGGGAAACTTCTGTGGTGTCAGCAGGAGGTGGTGCTGTGTTCCCCCTCCCCTTTCTTCTTTCCCTTTCCCAGCTCTGCTAAATTTTATCCTTTCTGCTGAAAGACAATTTGGCTCCAAGTGCTGGAATAGCTCCCGCTATTAAAGACAGTGATGTGATACTTGCATGGCTCTTCCCTCATGTGCCCTTTCAGTGCACGGCTCTGAGCAGCTCTACCCACCAAGGAGAAAATGCAGACAGATGCCTCATGGCACTTTAAAACATTCTGAATTCACAGGGGAAACCCCACACTGCGAAGTACAGTGGGTTTTTAGGGGTGCTTCTGCTGAAACTCTATACTTCTCTCCTCTTTGGACTCCCCTTTCCCCAGCATTCCCAGGCAGACTCTACACTGAGTAACAACTGGTAGCTGCCAGCACCCAGGGCTCCTGAGCTTTGCTCAGGACAGATGTCAGGCTGTCCACGTGTCTTTCCCATGGCTCCCATCTGTCCAGGATGGTGCACAGATGAGGAGAAAGGGATGGTTCCTCACCAGCAGCAGCCGCCGACATGAGCGCACGCACAGCCCCTGCAGCACATCTGGAAAACTCTGCCCTGCTGACTGCGGCTCCTCATCCCACTCCCAATGAGCAGGAGCCAAAGAAAGCATTATTGACCTCTTAAAATATTTCTGAACTCTAGGAACAGTTAACCTAAAATGAAGTTAAGAGTTGTTATAGTTTAATTAACTAATAAAAAAATGGAGGCAAAACCACAACTCTGCTTCTACGATTTCCTGCCCTTGATTGTATCTTGATGGAAAAAATTCCTCAAGCTGTTTCTTTCAAACCTTTTAGCTCAGTGGGGTTTTTTTAAAGCAAATGAAACAGAAAACCCTATTGTAAATACACATATGCACTCCTAGGATGACAAAACATACAATTCTAAACACTGATACCACCAATTTCTGCCTTTATAATCATCCCCCTTGTGAGCCCCCTTAAGATTGCGTGATTTCTGCCCAAACACGATTTTGTCCTCCTGAAGAAAACATAATTTGAAACTGTACAACATCTCTTAGGGACATCACTCCTTTTAGTGATGGTAAGGAGTATGCTTTCATAAAGCAACAATCAGTGCTCTTTAAAACTTAATATGCAATACGATGTATAAAATAAGAGATACAATGGGGAGAAGTTGTATAACTGCTATTATGCGTTTCCTTAGGTTTTCCTAAAGGCATAAAGGGGTGCCCTTTTAATTTTTCTAATGATTTTGTACAGTAAGATCCAATTCTGTAAAAATGTTTGCCTGTACTTCAGTCAAAAGTAGACTCAGTAAAAGAGAGAGACAGAAGAGACCAAACTGTATGTGTAAGAATCCGTGAGATCACAACATCCTTACAGTTTTCTTTTCATTAGCTTACCTGAACAAAAATACAAGATTTGGTCTAGTACACACAAAACAGCTCTTTAACCAGTATAAGCAAATGCTCCATTATCTTAAATTTTTAAATTCAGATGTCACTACAGATTTTACAAATGCAATGAGCTTTTTCATATGAGTGACCATATAAAAGTGTATTTCTTCTTGCACAAAACAGTAATACTAATAGTGTCGTATGACTTCATATGAAGCTGGAATTGCAGTCTATCACTGCTTTTATCTAACAGTGTCCTACTGAACTCAACTGGTTCTACTCTCTTAAAAAAAATAAAAATTAGAAATCCCAAAATGTATTTAAAAGGATCTTGGTATAAGGAAAATGCAAAAAAATTTACTGCCTAGACAAAAAAATTCATTAGCAATAAAAAATTCAACCTTAAAATAATTATGTTGTTTCAGTTGTTACAGAAAAACAACACTGATTTAGTCATGCATTTAACCGATTCTGCCTCAGAATTTAATTTCCTCAGCTGTCAGTGTCTAAGAGCAGCAACCCATGTGGTGCCTCACTGACTGCGTGCAACACATCAGAGAGGGGGGGAAATAAAGCAAGAGGAAAAACAAAAAGCACAAGGCGCAGGTTGGCGCTGCCATTATAAACAGCCCCTGGATGAGGTATTTTAATTAAGTGGCGCAGGGCTGAGCGTGGTGGCTTTGTGAAGCCGTTCCCAGCCGGAGCAGGAGGCACTGGGCTCCATGTCAGGTGTACAAACTGCAACCCGAGCTGCTGCCCCAGCTCTTGGGCAGCATTCCCAGGGACCAGCACTGCGCCGAGGGGAAGTGCACAGCAGCGCACTTTGATCAAGACAAGAGTTAGTTAATTGCTTGCCTTTTTTTTTTTTTTTTTAAGCTTGGTTGGTGTTTCACAATTATATCTGCAAATATTTACTTTTTTCAAGGAAAGAAAAAAAAAAAGAAATTAAGCGCCTTTGCATCTAACCTATGGCCTGCTCCAGGGTGTAACAGCTGCGTGACTTGGGCAGTGTTTGCAGCAGCTCTTCAGAGAGCTGCCTCACTGAGCTCTGCTTGGACACTGCTGTGCTCATGGAAAACAGGATGCTCTGTTGGGGCACGCTGCCCTTTGTGCACTGAGCTGAGCCATTGCTGTGGCATGAGTGCCAATGGCTTTTTACCCTTCCTCTCACGCTTGGAAAGCAGACTGAATGTTCCCCCCACTGAAAAATATCAGAACCAGGCTTTAGAAGTCTGAATAGCAAAGAAACCTCCCCCAAAACTCGACAACATGCAGTCCTCTAAGACAAAGCATCTAAATATCTGGCTGATAGAAATGCACATGCTTTCAGCAAGGCACAAATATACAATATTATTACCACAACTAAATACTAGTTCTACCATAGCAATAAAACCTGCTCTCTTCCTCTCTCCTCTGGCAATGCTTTTTCTGAGGCTTCTAGCTCATTGCTCTTTAACATAATATCCAGTTTCATCATCTGGCTTTCATTCAGAGACCCTACACAGTTCTACCTTGGCCTAACCTAAACCACTGCTTTATTATCCAAATAACTCAGTAACATCTTCTTAATACTGCACCCGCCCTCGCACGCAATATTCCCTCAGTCCTGGCCCACAAAACCATTTCCCCACTCCCCACTCTAGTGGCCTTGCCAGAAGAATCACTTCATCTGTGCTGCCCCCAGCAGATCAAAAAATGAAACAAAACAAAGGAAAGAATGCTAGTTCAGCTTTCTTTTTCCCCTGCTATTTTCCATGCTGAGACAATGCCACTACTCCTCAATGGGGAGATGGACTTCACTAGGCACAGCTCACATAGTATGCCATATTGGAGCCAGAAATCACATAAAATTACCTGTTATGAGAAGCCACAAAACATACTGGGTCACCTTCTAGCAAGTTATTTCTCTTGTAATTTTCACACTGCATTTAAACAACCCATCACAAATAATCAAGCTGTCCATGTCACAGTCAAAAGTAAAGACATGCACAAAAAGGGATTATGATTACTGTCTGCAGGTTAAGAAGCCTTTGAATTTGACAAAAAGCAAAGCTGACCATAGACTTGGTCTACACCTCTGCTGCCAGTCAGTCTTCCTGTCAAAATCAGTGAGAATGTCACTTAATCCTACAGCAAAGATCTCACCTCTTCAATGCCCCTACTTTTTCGATTTCCAGTAGATGAAGTCAGTAATTTAAAGAGCTCAGAAATGGTTTGCAGAGAGCGAAATCATTTGACATTCTGGAACAGACAACATCCCAGCTACACTACTGAACATCTGGGGCCTTATCTTTTATATTTCTGGGGTTTATTCTGTAGTCACACCACTGTAGCCAAGAGAAATGCTGCCTTTTGCATGAGTGGATTCATTCTATTGTGAGATTTACAGAGGATTTTCCCCTGAACTTTAAATGAATCTTGGTTCTAAGCAGGTGCACAGCATTTGTCATTACATTGCTTTTCAAATCTAAAGACTTCTCTTCTGTGCCTTTAAATATAAAAAAGACAAAGCTGATTAAAACCAGCACAAGCTGTGTGTGCCATTTTAATGAGTAGGGTCTATCTTGACCTCTGATCAAGAACATTATGAGTTCTTCCTTTCTCCTCCCATGAAGAAAAACAAACTCAAAACATCCTTGCCGATTATTTTTGTGCCCAGAAAACATACATTTAAGTATACAATGAATAACTATGAGCAAATAGCTTATTGCAGTGGGAACCAACATTGCTAGTGTCACTGAAAGGTCATGGTAATTCCAAGGATTTCTCATAAAAATTCAGCTTCACACTTTGTCCCGTGCGGGACTTGCAGTTTGTATTTCACAGAAACAGATTTATGTTTTAAGAAGTTTTAACACTTCTTATGTTAAGAACTTTGCATTCCCATATACTGCGACAGTTTCCTTGATAAGAAAAGTGAATTCTTAATATTATGTGAATTTTGGGTTAACACTAAAGCACATCTATAATTTGTCAGACTTCTCTTTGTGCCCATGGATGCACACAGCAGGGATAATGTTCCTACAGCTGATACTCATTGCTGATCTAAAGACATATCAAGTCATTCAAAATGAAATATTCTTCCTTCATATAAAGAACAGGAAATAAATGCTTGGGGCAAAGAAATACAAAGCAGTCAAATAACAGCAGCCATGAAAGTCTTTAGTCTAGAAGCTGTAGCAGGACTTTCTCAGCTGAGAGCTGGTACGAGTGGCACAGCGCACTGGCTCTGCAAACTCCAGCAACAAACATCAGACACTGGATCATCCAGACACACTAAGCCAGGGTTTTTGCTTGCATGCTTGTTTTGGTGGGTGGGGAGAGGGGACTTGAGTACAGAAAGCGGTTTTCAGCCTTTGCAAAAAGTCCGTTCAGATTAATTTTTTATATTTTCAAAAATACTTTTACCATTCACGTCCACAAAGATGATGTAGACACAACTGAAGAAAACCCAGAGAGGCTTAACAGAGCACTGTGCAGTGTTACAGACACTGGCATTTTAGATAGCAAGTGTCAATCCAGTGTTTGGATTAAGCACCTAAATACAATGAGCACTAGGTTCACCTCAGTGAAGGCCAGAGCCTTTCTCCAGCACATGGGTATGATGAGCACACATAGCTGAATTTTTGCTCCTCTCCCAGTAAATGTTCCTGATCCTCATTTCTGGGCGAGGAGGAGCAATTCTGTTCTCAAAGCCAGCTGCATGCTCTGAACTTTGCTGTCACTGGTGGGAGCTGATTGAGATGGTCATGGTTTGTCAAACGGGCACTTGCCAGGGCTGGCAGAGGTCTCCATCCCTCTTCATGCTCACAACAGAGCCATGAAAATAGCAGCTATGACTTATTACTGCCTTGGCCCTGCTCCAGGTGGAGTTTGGGCTCAGGGTTGTCCTGCTGGCCACTGCCAGCCCTGCACAGCACGTCCCATGGGCTCTGTGGGCTGTGGCTGCTGCTGCCAGCATCCTCCTCCTTCCCATGACACCAGTCAGAGCAGGATTTGGCCAGAACAATGTCTTCTGGAGAAACCACCCTTCCTTTTCTCTTTTCCAGTCTTCTCCTAGCTCAGATCAAGTATCAAGTGCTAAATAATGAGCTGTTAAGATGTATTACTGCCCAGAAGAGCTAATTTTCTATTGTCTCTGGCTGAAGCAAGGCTCTGCTAATGAATAAGCACCAAGAGAATTTCAAAAATGTACCTCATGTAATGATGTGAACATCGATTCAAATACAAAGAACAGTATGTTTTTTATCATTAAGGCACAAGGCACTTGAAAGCACTAGAGGAAATAAGTTAGGCAAAAAATCCCCACAAAAAACTTTTCTGTGCTTGTTTGCATCACTTGAAGAGTAGCTTTCAGACCACCTTTTCAGACGTCCACTGCTATACCAAAGGAGGGAACATTTAAGCATCTAAGGTAGGTGTTTCTGGACATCCTCTCCCCTCTCTCCCAGTCAAATGGCAACTGCAACTTGTACAGTCACAGAGACAGTCTGAAAAGATCCTTCCCGCAGCTATTTTGGAGGGTGGTGCTTCAAACAGGATGAATCCACATAGTTAAACATCCAGCACCGTGGTCTTTTAAATTACATGGTAGATAGGTCAATTTGAACACTTCACACCAATTGCAGTTTTCATTTCAGTGTTCTCAGTGTATGCTCATGCTGAATTTTAAGTGACTGAAAATGTATCCCATTACAATGTTTGGATTCACTTTGGAAAGCATGCAAACACTCCTTCAGGTAAAACATAAATCTGAACACAATGTATTTTGATATAGAATGATTTTGGCTGAGCTAACCTATATGGGAAATTACCCTAAAATGTTGGAGGTTAAGATAAAATGATAAAGGTGCAAATAAACATAAAGTTTTATATTTAAAGCGCTATTAGTATAACATTAGTGCTATATATTCTTTTTCACTGTCAGCAAAATGGAGAACTATTTAACATGAGATCTGCTCTCTATTTTGGGCTACTAGAGAAACATACTCAGGTTAAAAAAAAGATAGTCCTCCAGAGCCAATACTGGGGTTGGTGGAGCAGCTGGATTCTATCTGGCTTTAGGAGCAACTGTGTGCCATTTTCTCTCTTGATATATCTGTGTCTTGATACTGGTATAGCAAAGAACAGTCTTTAAAACTAAAGCACTGTAAATCCTAATCCAAAGTTTATAAATCCACTTGCACACCTATATAAGCAGATACGATACAACTTATTGAATGCATAAAAGCAAATAAAACATACATGTAATAAGATAAATAAAAAAAAAATCCCCACTTCCAATTACTTGTGGAACAGCAACTAATCACAAAAACATGCATGTAAAGAACTGATTCTGGAAAAAACCAGTCAACTGATACCATGGCATGTGTTTTGTAGAGCAGGGCTTTCTGAGAATGCTGCAGAGGTGCTAAAGCAAATTGTTATAATGTCACTGCACAATGTGCTGTTGAGGTTTTATGGTCACACTGCGCCAATAGTCTCGGGAAGTTATTTTGCATTCTTATATAAACTTTTCCCCCCAATCCTGTTTTCCACAAAAAAGGGCTTTCAATAATGTACAATCTTGTGTTTATACATAGTACAGGAAAAACATGATAAACCCAAGAACACAATCTCTACTTTAAACATATTTTAAAACTAGATTTCTACAACTTCATGTAAACAAGAATAAGCTGTTAAACACTCACCAAAAAAGAACATAACCTTCCTGTAATTAAATGGCAGTGTTTTACATGGCACTTTTTAAAAATCATTAAAATAAAAAAAAAGTAAATAAATAAATCAATCCAGCAGACCCATCCCAAACCAAGGCTTAACCTGCAAAGTAATGTAACAGTAATAAAACCTATGCCAGCTGGAATCCTTTCTTTTTCTGGCTTTGCCATGAGAAGCAAGAGCAGGTATATGTTTGAAGAAAAACAAAGTAGGACATTTTCCACCTTTAGTCACAGGATGTTAACTGAACTCTGGCAAATGTTTAAAGATATTCTCAAAATGTTCAAAAAAGAATTAAAACCAGTTGGGGCTGAGAAAAAGAAACAATCCATCCTTCCTCCCCTCCCTTCTCTCCCCTCAAACATCTGTTCCAAACTTATACTCCAAAAACCACAGCGAAGAACGGTCATAATTAATGTTATTTTGGCTTTTTAGTTGCTAGTCCTGCATTCCGAGGTTAGAAATACAAAAATTCAAGTTCAGGGCACTATTACTGTACTTAAGGACTCTCCTGATGCGTGTAACAAAAAAGCAGTTTTTCTTCTCTTCTTTACCCCATTTCATAAAAAAAAGAGAAGAAAAACTAGAAACAGTACCAGGAAACAGTTCCATGTCGAAGATAAAGGATTACAATAAAAAGTACCTACATAAATGAACTACACTTTATGAAGCTATGAAAATACATTTGAGACATGTTTTATACATGCTTTACAGCTGTACAAAAGCTGTACAGCCACTTAAAATGCAGGCCATAAAACTGCTAATGCACACACAGTCCCTCCCCAGCCCCAATGCCGTGCCTTTGCCTTCACCGGCGTGCAAATCCTGCACGGACCCACTGGGCTACCACCAGGATCCCCCCCAGGGCACTGCCATCACTGTGCAGGTATAGCCTGCACTACACAGGGAGTGCTGCTGGCTCCAGCAGGATCTGCCTAGGCAGGGATTTCCAGGATGCTCCTGGGTCTCCTTAGTGTGGATGGGCTGCAGGATGCGTGCCAGTCCTGGCTCAGTGCGTGCAGGACCAGGGTGCGGAGGAGCTGCAGAGGTGCAAGACAACTCAGGGCTTTTTCAGCAGCTTTGGGCTGAGGAAATTTCATGTTTATGAGGCCCAGGAGGGCTACAAACCCCTGAACAGCAACAATGGCAGATTCTCCACTTCAATGCACTGAAGGGCTGGGAGGATTTAATCTGCATGAATATACACTGATCACTTCTCTCTGCCCGCTTTTGAAGCTCTGGACCATCCAGATTTAAGAAAACATCATCAGCATGATTTGAGAGCTAGCCCTAAGATTCAGAATTACCAGTAAGGGCTAAAATGGCTATTGACTACTAAGCAAGAATCAGGGTTTTTGTCATTTTAACTACACAAAAAAATCTACATGAAAGATCTGTTAAGTTTTTTATTAGTCCTACTTTGTGTTTCTCAGAAAGAAATTAACTCAAGCATAAGAAGACATTTAGTGGAGAGTCATGTCTCTTCTCTCATTTTTAAAGACAAAGATTCTGATAAAATAAAATGTGTACTGTGCCTGTTATGCTGTCACAAACTTTTCTTTGTGGCTATCATTATTTCAATCAGGTCTACAAAACATATGTTAGCAGGTGTGATGTTTCAGGCGACATATCACTGGGCTGAAATCAAAGTGCTTTTCAAATTGCTATTTTCCATTGCTCCTTGGCTTCTTGCATCCTTTGACATTAGAAATTATTGTGAATGGCACTGTGTGACTATATATGGAAAAACCTTTCAAGAGGGAGACTATGCTAGGACATAGCACCAACCTTCATCTTCAGCAAGAATTAGGTGTCTTCCACCTGCCAGGCCACAAGTGCTAAAAGGACAAGAGGATCTTGTGGTTTTAGGGGTCAGCAAATGTTTCACGGTTTTTAGTTCACTTGGAAATACACAAAAGCTACAAAGAACCCTGTTTTTCCTAAAATGTTACATAATTTTGAGGATCTTGTACTGGCTAACATCAACTCATGATACACCATTTCCCCAAGGAAATAAACCTCTCTGGGTTATAAGTCACTGAGTGTGAAGTGGTATGTTAGTCCTTGCTTTTTATTACTTCTGATTTGCTTTGGCCATAGTGCAAGGAAAACTCAAACATTTGCTTACGTTTCATCATCTTCAGCACAGTAAAATGAGTCTGGTTTTTTTTTCTGCTAAACCATAACATTGCTTTCAGTGTGCAGATATATAGCACCAGTGGACATGGAGCAATTTTTTCAGTCCTCAAGGTACTACAGTGGTACAGATAAATCCCATTTAATGTTGCAGTGTAATATACATATATGGATATGTGTAAGTATATATGTGCATATATATACACACAAATAAACACCTAAAAGCTCCATGTGGCCACTACTGTTTCTAACTTGGAGGAAAACATTTGTGTTTCCAGCTAGGAATTTTCAAGATAATTAGCAGATTACTTACAAAGCTAAACAGTAAATAAATAAAAATCCTTCCACCAATTGGCCCTTGCAGTATAAACACATAAACATGAATGCCATCATTGTTACCCAGAACTGCTGAAGTAACTTTTTGAGTGTCACACTATTCCTATGCTAAACCAGTTATGCCACAAGCTGTGAAAGGCAGACACAATGTGTTTTCTACAAAATGCATATTTTTTACACATTTGGAGGAAGATAGGTCTATGTGTGATGGGTGTGCTTGTACACAAAAATCCGTATCCTATCACAAATTAACACAGAGATAATCTTTACTTTTAAGCTTATTGTACATTTTTTGTTCTTGACCCTGTTAAAAATGGTTTGCCAGGGTAGACTAATACGATGGGGATTATAAAACAGTTCCTGTGCTTGAAGTACTTTAAATCTACAAGCCATGTTTCTATTGCTGCTTTGTAGCTCAAACCCCAAAACTAGTGATGATTTTATGAGTTGCTGTAGTCTAGACAACTCGGTTACTTTTCAATTAAATTGTTCCTTGGGGAGACTACTGTGAAAATTCCCATACAATTAATTACAGGTATGTGCAATTAAAATACAATTCTACAGCACAGTAGCTTTACAATTGCTGGTGCAATTTATGTCTGTATCAAACAAGAATGCTCTGAAGGGGCTGGGAAGACGAAGTACAACACACAGGAGATTACATATAATACATATAAAGCTACCTGTAGTGAATGAGATGAAATAAAAGGTAGTGTTAAATTTTTGTGTGCCTTCTCCTCTGGTAAGATTCAGAATTCTACTAGAAATTCTACTACTCAGACACCTGAGTTAATCTTCCCAGAACATATTTTTATAGCAAACTGGGCTCAACACATTTTTACAGCCAAGTTAAAGAGCAAATCAGGAATTTAAAAGAATTATAATGAAAATGCACCCATAAAGCAAGAAAATGAAGAAAAACAGAAAATGCAGGAGAGGAATTGTGATTAAAAAAGTCAACATGTATTTCCCCTCACAGCAAAGCCCCATTTTCCCCCATTGGTTATTTTCATATTACTTTTCTCTATATACACTTAAAAATGTCTTTTTAACTTTAAAAGCAATTTAAATGGTTAGAAGCACCACTTTCAAATAATATAATTTTGTGAATATAGTATAGGCCTTTTTGTACTTAAGTTATAAGAGAGTTTAGGATGGAGTTAAACAAAGGACTAAGCAGGGGAGGTTATCATAGTACATGTCTTTATGCAAACTATAGGAAATATTAGTTCCAGGAGAATCTCCGTAATTTTGCTCCATCTTCACAACTTTACAGGCTTGGATCAGTGGAAATACCAAACCTCTGAAAAACTGAGACACTCATAGGTCATGTCAGCTTGTCTTGCACAGCTCTGCAGAAATCGTCCAGGATCTGCACCCCAAAGCTACAGGACTATGAAAGAACTGTAGCCATGGGCTTGCAGCCCTATAGTCCCTGCAGCCTTAACCAACACTCCTCATTCACCTGGTCCATGTGCACTCAAAGAGGTGGGCTTTGAGGGGTCCCAAACACACTGTAAAACAAACCACTAAATAAAGTGGTTTTTTTAACAACAACAACAAAAGTTAAACTTTTTAAACCAAAAAGTTAAAGTTTTTAACTAAAAAGCACATGTCACTTCTGCAAGGCAAAGAGGGCTGAGATTTGTGAGTCCTTATGACTCTGGTTTTGCCAGGAGATAAAAAAAGGCACTAGGGCCTCCCTTGTAAGAGACACAGCCATCAAAGTGGGCCAACTCCCATCCTTCCTTCTTTCAGGGTTCAGCCAAACTGCAGAGCAGGTACCCAGGTAATCACACAGCTAGAGGTCGAAAAACATGCAGGTTTGACCAAGTCTTGGTCTTCAGGATAATTCCAAGCTGTTTGATTTGGAGCTACAAGTTAGTCCAAGATGTGACAACACTTGCTTGTTGCTGTGCCTACAATATCAGATTATCTCTGCCCTGCAGATCCTCCAAGCCTAGGTCTCAGTATGTTCTGGGAATGCAATTCTTTTGGTTTGGTTTAGTCACTGAGTAACCAGGTTAATACACACTCCTGTCTCTCTAAGGAAGCCAGACAATCATCTGACAGCTGATGACTGCTAGGAAAGAAAAAAAATCAATTTCTGAAGCACTTAGCCAAGCACAGTGATGAACTCTTGAATATTTTTCACTTTGGGTTACTGAAGAAAGAGCTAAATATGTAAAAGTTTACAGCTGGCTCCCTGAAATTGGAATGTGACATCTAGCTCTGAAAAATCCTCTTTTAGCTGTGTGAGCAAATCCCACATGTTCTAAGAAAATCCTTACAGGAAATAATTGCACTTTCACTTACTATTTTGCATTGTTATTAGAAACCTTCTATTATAGCTTTATTCCTTAAGGTAGAAACTGGAAACTACTACAGATTTCTCTTATTATTCATGCTTAGTCATGACCTCAGTCAAAAGCTCATGTTAAAATCTCATACCATATCTAAGCACACACATATACTATAGTTAAGTCATACATTGATCAACTGCTTTGCACAATGTCATTCATTATTTTTTTCATTATTTTTTACAAGAACACCCATAAGGCTCTGTTTGAATAGGTGCCTCAGACTGCTAAATGCTGGGCAATTATATGTACAATATTAGTTTGTGTGCAGGATTAATATATGGCCCCAAACCTACAATTAGATGGAACCATTTTGGCTCCAATAAAGAAAGTTCTCTTCCGTCATCTACGCAGAAATATGAAAACCCAGCAACAGCGAAGCACCTCAGAAGGAAATTTTGTCAGGGACCACAATTCAGTTTCTACAAGATATTTTAACATAGATTTTGTCATACCTTGCAGGTCTGAAATATCAAATCTATTCAAACATTCATTTTGCTGGAGAACTGAATTTGGTCTTCATTTTGTGAAGTATGGCTTACTTATTTGCCCAAAGTGTTTATCCAAGGATGAGTCCATATATCTAATTTTTAATAAAAACATAGCATAAAAGTTCTTCAGTCTCTGAACAGGCAAATAAACAAATAGAAAGTTCTGAACAAGTAATGAGATGGCTCCTCAGACATCTGAAATCTGTTTTTTTCAAGCTGCAACAGAGCTTGGTTGATTTGTGCTTTACTGTGCTGGACACCCCGTAAGTCAAACACACAAAAATGTAACACTCCCAGCCCACTTCTCAGCAACAATTTAATACAACAGCCCTAGGATTTGATTTAATATTTCTACTTTTCATTCTTTTTCCAATTACATCTGCATGATACCAGGCTACTTTAAGTGTAATAATTAAATTTAAGCATTTACAGTATGCTAACACAGGTGAAGGATTTTTGAAGTGAATGGCTAAAGCTGGGTTTTCGTGACTACATAAATTCTTGAGCTTGCAACTCTGCAAGTGGTGTATATCCACTCCAGTCTGACAAAGCACTTGTTATGTGCTCCAAGTCAGGCAGCATTTACTTCCTTAGTATTGGGTGCTAAACATTAATCATGAGCTTGAAGTGCACGTGACCTGAATTTGTAGTGTGATTTTCAAAATGCCATCAATGTGTACTTGTTTCCACTCGTTCGTCCTCCCAAGTCTAATTTCAAGCTCCCTTAAGATCTAATCAAGGAACATTTTGCAGTGCACTTTGCTTAAAAAAATAAGCCCACCACAAAAGAGCAGTATCTCTCTAGCTGTAGCAATATTGAGTAAATCTTCATCGCCCAAAGAGAAAGCTGTTGCAGATTATCAACTGAATAGCAGATTTAATAGTTCATAGTCTACTCTGATTCAGCCTAACATGGAGCTCAGAAATGCCACCTGCTGACAGCAGCCAAACAGATTCTGCTATAAATAGCAGTTCTGCAACAAATTCAGGTTAATTCAGCTGTGTATTAATAGCATATCCATCAACACAAAAAGTTTTGAGCACCTAACTCCTCCTCCTGCAAGATTTGATTAATTTGTGGGGGGAACACCCCTGTTATTTTATATTTCTGCTGTTCACTCTGAATTCACAAAGTAGTTCAGCTGAGCAGATCTCTTTTCCTTGCTGGATTCTGTTTAATGTGCTGTTCCAGCACTCTGTGCAACAGCTGTCTGTGCCATATGATTACTTCATTGTTGAAAGCCTGACATATGGAAACTCTACTGAAATGTTAGCTGCTTTGATATCTATGAAGAGAAATGAGCTTTTACATTACAACAACGAATTTTTTCAACAACTTAAAGTAAAAAAAAATTAAACACACACTTAGAATCTAAACCATATTAGTTTCCAGCATATGCCTGTTACTCCATTTCAATGCCCAATTCCAAAGGCTGGTTACTATTGTGGGTTTGGTTGCTATTACTAGCAAACAATGGGTGGTTTTCTTTCAGCTTTTGCATTCTTGGAAAAGAAAAGGGAACAGATTCAAGAGGAGGCCCGTGGGATTCCTTCATGAGTTATCCATGAAGGCAAATGCTATACAGCAGAATTACAGGAATGATATCTCATGTCATTGAGATAACAGTACATGAGATAACCAGGTTTATTGGGAAAAGTCACTAACAGCCACACAGTGCTTCGCTTCTCAAAATCAAAGCTTCCACAACAGACAGCTCCTTAATGGACCAGGAGAAAGGTGCACCCTTATGGATCAATTTCTGAGTCCCAACAGCCTTTAGGAAGGTAGAGAAAGGAGCTCCTTTGTTGCAGTATGCAGACTTTCCTCCCCTAGAAATTAGTCACCCATAGAGGGAACAATGATGCTCTAAATTATTTCATCAGCAGCATGAACACTTGTTAACACAGAAGGAAGCTGTAATTTTTGGTCACTGTTTTGCCAGTAGTAGCATTTGAATCCTGAACAAAATCCATCTGAATCAGAGAAGATACTAATAGCCTGAGTTTTTAGGATCTATTAATTTTATTGAGTAAAAATCTATATATGCCTTTTAGAAAATATTCAGTCTTAGAAGATATTCCCTAATGATGTAAATGGGATATGATTCTCTTTAATTTAGTTACCTAAACCTGAATCAAACACAAATATATTTAAATCTACTGCAAAGAGTTAAGAATGCAATCACTCTAGGTATAAAAAGTATTCTTAATTACACCAGGCTCTGAAAAGAAGAAACTAGGAGAAGACTTATTTTTTTTTCTTTTGATTGAAAAATTAATTGAATTTCACTTTCTGTTACAGAATGACATGTGATATTAAGTCATGTTTCACCACTAGTATGATTTATTAGACAAAAATTGGTCCATTTCACATAGTGTGCTCTGACTGAAATAGTGCAGCTTTAGGACTACTGACAAAGCTACAAAGAAACCTTGATTTCAGTTTTAGCATATGCTCTA
>VZTT01059820.1:2956-14700 GCA_013400855.1 Buphagus erythrorhynchus
AGATTCCTTGTGGTCCTATTAGAATTGCTGGGAACTCAGATTTGGACAGAAATCCACGTGTTCCAATTATATTTGTTGGAGGTATGCCTACTCTTGAGGCAAGCATCTCAGGCCACAAGACAAAAATTAATTTAAACATCATAATTCTGGCTTCCTTTTCTTGTTTCAAAAATGGTCACAGAAGAAATTTTAAAGTTAAAAAAAAAAATATTAAGGTACAGATATACTCAGTGAAATAGCTGTATATTTGCCAGAGAGCAAAAATCAGAGAGCACAGCTGTTTGGAAGCAGTGACATATGAAGCAAAGGTGAAAAAAATATACTTTCATTAATCACATGAAATAGCTGTAACAGTTAAAACGTTATGTTTAGATGAAGATATAAAGTTGCCTGGTGGATCCTTTGACAGGGTAACTTGGCAGTTTGTTAAGAACATGAATTTACTCTGTACTTAGCCTCAGGTTTACTGTTCAGTGAGCTAACATTAACAGGAGGCATTGCAAGGTGACCTTTTCAGTCTCTTGCAGTTTGCATCATTCTTAAGCAATTTAGTAAAGGAAGAGCATTAGCCTTGGCCTTAGGAGAGAGGAACCAGTTCTACTTCTCCTCCCAGGTGAAGAGGATGTAGCTCATTTTATGCCTCAGTATGATGGGATGAACTGCACAACAACCTGACCTAGGAGATACTATTTCCTACCACCTTATGAACCTTATGTTCCTGAAAAGACATCTGAAAACTTGTAAGGAATCTGGCTGGGCTGTGAAGGGCTTGCTGTTTCCTCCTGAGTGAGGATGCCTGAAGCTGATCACCATTGATTATCTTCCTAGGGATATCTGCAAGACTCCCAGAAGCAGAAATGCAAGCTTTCAAACACCCATGCAAGAGGCTAACAGGGAGTTCCAATCTTATTTGAGAGAAACCTGGCAATGGATGCTAATGGAAATAATCCTTGGACAGATTTTTATAGGAAAATAAAGAGATAAGTTACGTGCCAGCACAGTGTAAATAGAGGAGCATAATGGTGACATGAATTAATGACATGTAATGAAGTGCTAAGCACTGCCATTACCACTTCTTCCCAGCATGTCTTAAACAGCTGCAGCTGCTGCTGAACAACTTGCAATAGAGCTTTTTTTGAACAGTTTAGTAGAAATTGCACAGGGTTTTACAATAAGCTGACAGTTTATAAATTATATTTCAATTCCCCCATTATACAATATACACACTTCATTTTACTATTTGACAGCACATGTTCACTCAACTAAATCGTGCAGAATAAATCACCCTTTGTGTTCTCATGTCATAGCTCTGTATCAAGGGATAAATCACTGCACTTTGAGGCTGCCCTGAATGAATAGAGAGTACCTGTCTGAAAACTATCTGTACACCAAAATAAGCCCAGAGCTCCTAGAGAACCTAAATTGACATAGCCCCATTTATGTGCAAATGATGGGAGATGAATTCCCACTGATAATATTAGTGTGATGCATTACTGAAGAAAAAAAAAAAGAAGAAGGAAGAGATAAGGTATCAGACTGTTGTACTGTATGGTAGGAAGAAAGGGCACATTCCCTATGTTCAGCTACTGGACTAGTTTTTTTTTCTTTATTTTTTTTTTTTCTCATCTGGAAACAGAAACCAATCCTGCATTCTTACCCACTGTGCTGTGTAGGAAAGACTGGTTATTGTTTTCCAATTAGCTGATGCTTAAGTAGAATTAATACACTATTCACATGTATAAAAGCAATTAATAAAACCCAAGAGAAACAAATATTCATTGTTAAGTTCTAAGGTAATGTAGGTAATTTTTAATTATTGTATATCAATTATGCAGTCGAAATGGAGATAGTATCATCCTCCATAAACATTTCCAAACATCTGAGCATTTTAATTAGCTAATGGTTAATGTGATTAGTCCAAAATAGCATAGGAGAGTAAAGATTTGGCAATAATAGATCCAGGAATTAATAAATCAGAGAATTATGCATGCACAAAGACAAAAGACATGACTGTTCTATTAGGAAAAATAACTGAGGGTATATATTTATCCATTTCTGTAATCTGCTTTCTAATTTACACAATTATAACATCACAGTGGCTGCAGGCCAACAAATCTGAATGAAGATGCTGGTCTACCAAAACTATGTTTTATTTCTTTACATTTGAAGTTTTATGTTTGAATGTAATCACATAAATTATCCATTCTTAATGTCTTTTAACTATATAGTGAAAGACACTGAAGATAACCAGTTAAAAACTTTTCAGAAGGTTTCTAAAATGTGCATTGGGGTTTATATTAAACTTGCAGGATATATGTATATACCATAAAGAGTACTTACTTAATTTGACTTCAGAGTAAAAATCTAAACCTTATACATATAAGTTTAAAGGAAAAGAATGTGTTTTTTTTTAATTTAACAATACAATATTATGTTTCAGTTCTTGCTAAAAATTATTTTAAAATCAATTTCAATGAGAAGAAAATAATGATGGAGTCAAAATTAATTCCTTGGATTTATTTGCACAGACAAAACTCATGACATTTCCTGTAAATAAGTTGCTAATTTTTTAAAAATATTTTTATTCCCATGTAAAGAGATATCACTGCTTAATAAGGAGATGCTTGCAGGTTTTGGTACTCACATCTCTTCAGACTCATAGTTAATTGATGGTACATGGAGATATCCATGTTGATGATACTGTGATAGCTTTTATATTTATGCAGAAGAATTTAAGCCGGGGTGTAAACCTATCAGTACACTACCTCTGCTTTGGTTTTATGTAAGTTATTGAATTGTGGAAATAGTTCCATGAAATGTACCTTTTATGGGCAAGGACGACTACTGTATACAGGTTGTTGAATGTGAAAGGCTAAGATACTTATTGCTTTAGGATATTTTTGAAAGCCTGCTTCTTGATACATACAAGGATTTCAACTTTTCTAAGTAATATTGAAAATCTCAGGCAAAGATTTGTGTGAAAAACTTTTTAGGTAGCATCACTTCCTTGGACCAGAAAAAAAAGGAAAATCTATGCAAGGAAGCATAGATTGTATTGCATTTCTGTGAGCAGGATTAGTAGGTTAGTATGTAACGAGAAGTTCAGGCAACTGACATGTTTCATTGTAACATGCTTCTAGATGCTTTAATATGATAGGTTCATAGATAAAAGAACTATATAGATACTCAGAATAAAATATTTTGAAATTCATCTTGACATAATACATATATTTTCTCCCTTGTTCATGCGTTTTTTATCTAGATAAGAATTGATTTTTAAGAGCTCTGTGAATACAAAAGTAGTCTGGTAGTTATGAATTCCTGTATCCTTTTTTTGTAATGTAAACCAGCCTTCCTATACTTTTAAGCATTGCTTTTTCAGTAGTATATCAGTATGGTTTACTTTACTCTACAGTTATATACAGAGGTGGTATACATTCCCCAAAATTGTCATGCTGAGATTCCAGTTTGTGCACTATAACTATAGTATTGTCTCAAGATCAGAAGCAGTAAGGGCTTTCTCCCTCTTTCCCTCTCTCCCTCCCTGTTCTGTACTTCGTTGTTTTCATTCATGCCTTGCTATGATCATGGTCCTGCTTGCATCTTGTGTACAGCACTGAGGTTCTGTGAAAGACAGGAAATGCTTATTTATTCATAATTACATTTCCCTTGCAACAGACTCTGCTAAATTAGATGAAGAAGATGGAGAGAAGGCAGCTGATCCTCTCATTTTCTATGCTGCAATGTTTAGTATTGTCAGCTGGATGCTGCAGTTGAATGCGTGTTCTTTCAGTATGTCTGTCACTAGTGTATGTAAGAACATCCCAGAAACTTTGCTGACGTTTCTCATACACTGTATTTTTTCATACTTTGTACTGAGATGGAAACAGGTGAGCAGAGTTCTTTGGTTTTGTATGAGTCTGTCAATATTTGTTTGAAATTTCTTTGTTCACGAGTGTTCAATACACACATTGCCATGTAGGTTTATCACAGGCTACAAAGCCTTTAGAAATGCACTGCATACTTGAAGGGAAGGTTTTAGAATTTAATTTATTTAAGAGTCCTTTTCACAAGCTTAGCTCACTGTGTGAAAGGAACTGCCCCTTTTTTGCAGAGAAGCATTGTGCTGACAAACATCTCCCTTGTGCCAGAGGACCACCTTAGATTCTGTGCTCCTAAAAGAGTGTAGCAGGGGAGACAGTCCTCCAACCTGTTCTCCTCAGGCGGAGTCCCACCTTGGCCCATGTGGCAAGCCTGGGCTGGCCATACAGAGCAGGTCCTGTAGCCAGTGCTGCTGATCAGGACACAGCCCCACACTTGCTCCTGCCTCACAGAAATGCCCTTCTACCTTGATTCCTTTCTGATTATCTGGTCAGGTTTCAACTATAGTTAGAGCAAGAAAAAAACTTTCCTCAATTATTTTCTGTCAGGAAATGGAATTTCACTAAAACAGTGGTGCTGGAGAGGCCTTGAGAGGCTTTCACAGTGGGACTACCAGCCCTAGTCAGTGCTGAAGTGTCTCTTCTGGTGCACTGGACTTGTCACTACCCTGGGAATATGTAGTAGATCTACAACAATTAGGAAAAAGAAAAACAGCACATCACATTTGCAGTCTCTTATTCCGTTTCATTTTTTTTTTTTTTTAACTTTAAAGCAAAGAAACAAAGATCTTGAATAATTTCTTTTTTTTCTAAGACATCAGATTCAGTTTACCTGGAGTTCTTTTAAACCTGACTTCTTCACTCTTGTTTTTTTTTTAAACTTTGGAACCACATCTTGTTTTATAAATTAGAAAAATACAAGAACAAATAACTTTAAAAATGTAAGGCTGTAGTGTTTTCCATCACTCTGTACAAAACAATTTCTTGGGTTTGTTTCAAACTTCTGTATTTATCCTCTATCATGTGATCAAGATCAAGTGATCTATCAAGTGATAAAGAACTACCTTTTCCTTCTATGAACTGCTGACATTTTCTTTTTACTTTCTGTAAAAAAGAGTTTCTTTTCTTTTCTTTTTACTTTCTGTAATCAGTAAAGTTTACCATTAGCTTAGAAATCTCTTAATGCTGTTAAATTTTAAGAAAATAATATAAAGTTGAGACTAGGTATATCATTACCCAGAAAATATTCTGAGGCAAAACCCAGAAAGACCAGAAGGGATTATGTGTACATTTAAGTTTGAGCTTTTTTTTGTGAATTCTTTTCCTTTAACCACAATTTCAGATAACTCTGCTGTAACTGCAAAGGGTGAGACCTGACCTTGTCCTCACCCCACCCTGTATGTTGAGAATGACCAGCAGTGCCCAGGAACATGCAAACTGATTTTCTGTGAAAAATTACCTACATAAAAATGAAAACAACAAAATAAAAATTGCAGTTTTGAATAACAATGGTTAAATTTAAAATTTAACTATGACTCAAGAAAATAAAAATAACCCAAGGAATTCTTATATGAACTCACCTACATACTTGCATGCTTATTTGAGGTATAAAACTATTGTCCTGCCCACTGTAGCATATTTATATTAATTTGAACTGTGAAAGGTTTTGCAGAAGATGTGAAGGAATAGGTATCCAACTGCTTATGTGTCAGATAATCACATCATATGACACTGATTTACATTGGTTTTTTTTATTGTGAAGTTGCACTGTAATTCTTGTACACTCTTAAAGACTATCTTGTTGCATTATACTGAGGTAAGTGTACTTACTCCATAAAATCAGTCCATTTAAAGATTAGCTAAATTAGTGTTTCAGCAACTCAGTATCTTTCTTCTGAGTCTATCCCTGTTAAAAAGTTTTTTTGTGTATGTAGGTATGGCAAATGCGACTTCTAGATCCCTTTTCTTAAGTGTCTATTAAAAAAAAAAAATTTAAAATACAGGGCCCCTAACTAGCACTTTGAGAGCTTACATGATACAAAATACTTTCAATAGTGAAATATCCAAGGAAAGAAAAGTCTCTTTCTTCTACACCAAGATTAATTATCAAAAAGTTCAAATAAAAGATAAGCTGATTTTTAGGAATGAAATTAGAGTTTATGTATATCTGTCACAAGGGAAGTCCTTTAAACATTTTTCCTATGAATACAGAAAAAAATAAATCTGTGATTAATGTGTGAATATTCTAAGTAATTTCCAATCCTTTCTAAACACCACGGGAAGGAAATTAAGACTTTTAAGAGTCACTTGCTCTTTACAGTGTTGAAATCTTCTGCTTCTCCTTCCTGTATTTTAATCACATCAAGCCCTTTCTTATTAGAAGAAATTTACTGATTTCTGTGTAAGTTATCAGCATGCAGAGAAGACTTCCCACCTCATCTTTCATCCTTTGTTTATATCTGATGTGAAAAGAACCCTTTTCACTTTTCTTCAGTGCACCATACCAGACTTTTTTTTTTTTTTAGCACACTGACAATGTNCCAGACTTTTTTTTTGTTTTTAGCACACTGACAATGTGACCACAGTTAAATCGCTTCTTTTGAAAATGTCTTTCTGGTGGAAGTTTTCTATATAAATACCTTGTCCAATAGTGTTCAATACCAGATATTACTGGCTACAGTGGAACAGGCTGAACCCTGAATCCCTCAGGGTTTACCTCAGATGATTTTTTGTTTTTTTTTTTTGAGTAGAATTTTTTTTTGCCATGACCTTCCTTACCATTTTTAGAAGCATACTACAAATGCCATTATTTATGACATGCAGCATTATGACATGCATTGTAATTTAATAACCAGATCTCCCCCTTTATTTCAGCACCTGTGTACATACCTCCTATGCTATAGATGCATCATTTTACGCTAGGGAAGAGGAGAGAAAAGAGGTATTCTAAGATCCCTAAAACTACAGTTTGTTTGGAGGCTCCCTCCTGTTCACAGATATTAACTTTTAAAATCTGACAAGAAATAACCTTTGAAAAATTGACTTCAAAGTCCCCAGGTGCAATAGCAACTTTTCTTGCTATAGCAGTTTTTAGATTTCCTTCACCGTCTCCACTGTGAGTGACACAGCAGGTATCTCTTTTTGCTCTCTGAAACACACATGAATGCCTACCTACTGGCAGACAAAAGCTCCTAAAATCATAACTAACACATTTGTGTTCATTTTAAAGAAAATCAAATGATGAGTGCCAGGCTTTTCTATAGAAACCTGGGGAAATAAAAGCTCAAAATGGTAATTCAGAGGAAATGCTGGGCATGTTTTCATACAAAAAGAAGTGTGCTGTACTTTAATCAAACCCATCCAGAATAAGATCAGATCATGAGAAAGAGAAAATTTTATATATCTCTCCATGCATGGAGCAGACAGAATTTTCTGAAGAACCTAAACCTGCGACTGCTTCTGCCAGTCAGCTAATATTTGGAAGTCACAAAGAAATCTGGCTCTAACTGTGTTTTTCAGTAATTAATGTAAATTATTTTACAGTGCATTACAGAAATGTTCCTTCTAGGCACGTGCTTTACATTGCTTAGGAGTGAAACTTTCTTTGGATATTCATTTTCATCTCATGATATAAGAATACCAATGTATTGTCATTTAAGGCTTCATGAGAGCTGTGATTATCTTAATGTGACTACCAATATTGCTTCAGAGTTTCTCAGTCTGGTTGTAGAATTTCAATATTCTCAGCCAACATCCAGATGAAACACAGTTTTGGACAACCCTGTTTTACCCTACTCTGGTTTCTACAGGTTCCTCATCCAGTTCCAAAAATGCCATTCTCCCATTTCCTGTTCTTAGTGCTGGCACTTCAGGTTTTTTGGCTGCATTTTTTTACACAATTAATGTTTTCTAAAGACAGATGGCCATTACGTAGGATCTTGCTTTTAGGACAGGGCTCCAGATACTTTCCATGATAACATAAAGTAGTATGCTATCATGGGAACATGATAATGAAAAGTGTGACCAGAATTTCTACTGGGAGAAAGACTAAGAGTGATGGATTTAGTTTGCTGTCACACTTGGGCTGTCAAGATTACAGCAGACAAGCAAGATCTAGAGTCATGTTCCTATTCATTTTTTTAAAAATCATGATCTTAGGCTGTAAGAGCTTTTTTTTATCGTTAAGTATGAGATTGAAAATCTGGTATTGNAATATGGCACTATATTTTTCTTGGCATATTGAAACAACAAAGACTAATGATGTAATCACAGAATTTGTATTGATACCCTACCCAAACTGCTGTAGAACTTTAAATTGCCACACTCACATTGCTGTCTGCCATTAGCTCAGAAGATAATGACTTTTTTGGAGCTGTACATAAGGAGAATGCTATGGCCACAGAAATGAGTGAGTGTATTTTCAAAGGGGAAAAAAAGGATTGAGCATGGCATTAAAGAAAAACTTCTTGTAAAGAATGGATACTAAGCAATATAAGATAAATTCCAGATAATTTTGAGGTCTCTTGGAATTTCTAGTCTTTGAGTTCATTTGTAGAATCAGCTTTCCAATTTATCTCAAAAAGAAGAATGAAAAAAAAAAATCCCTCAGCATACTTTTAGATAATATTTCACTGAATATATACATAAATGGATCCCTCTGTATCTACAGTTATGCTGCATGGACTAGTAACAGAATAACCTAGGGTCATATGCTTAGGATCCCTTAGGATATCTGTGTAGACATAAGGACCCCTTAACAGAAATTAGCTCCAAGTAGAATTGGCTTAATTTATTAAAGCAGCAAAAGTACAGTACCTTTAAGGATTAAATATTCTTTCATAAATCACGAAAGGTTAATTCTTACTGAAATGAGTTAACAACCTTCCTGTACAGCATGAATTCTTCTCTTTTCTTAAGTCATCTTTCAAAAAAAATAAATTCACCTTTCAAAAGATAAATTCCCCAACTATTCTTCAAACTCTTGAGGATCAGAACATTAAAACACAGGACAGAGTAATTACATGTCATGGAAAATATTATCTTATAATACTAGAAATTTAAGAATAATGTTATATCGGTAGCCTTTTTCCTTAAGAAAGGCAACTATATCAAAGACCAAATTAAAATTCAGTCTTGTTTGTGTGAACTAAACCCATCATTGTATTAACGACTGAATAGGTAGCTTTATTGATACCTCTCTTAAGATAGCCATATACTTGATGAAACTGTCTGAGTCAGTGAAAGTGGGAAATCCTGCTTCTCTATTATTATATCATTGAGCTGTAAATTTTTAGAAGGATTTAAGAGCCTGCTGGAAAATCCATGGCCAAGTAATCATGGGCAGTCTTTGTTGTTTCAATGTGATGGACAAGAGGTGGAGTGTGTAATAATTGTCCACCTTTGCTGGTATTGTGATGAAGTCCTTTTGACTTTGGTATGGGAAAGTTGAGTGTAAATTTGTGGACACCATTTGTGTGTCCAGTTCTGGGATTCTCAGTACAAGAAAGACACAGAGCTCCTAGAGAGGGTCCAGGGGAGAGCAACAAAGATGATTAAGGGACTGGAGTATCTCTTACAATTATAGCCTGAGGGAGCTGGATCTGTTCAGCCTGAAGAGATAACTGAGAGGGGACCTCATCAATGTCTGTAACTATCTGAAGGGAGGGAGTCCAGAGNAAGGCAGTGGGCAGAAACAGGAGCACAGGAAGTTCTGCTTAAAAAGGAGTAAGAACTTCTTTACTGTGTATGTGACAAAGCACTGGAACAGGTAGCCCAGAAAGGTTGTGGAATCTCCCTCATTGGAGATACTCAAGAACTGCCAGGACACAATCCTGTGCCATGTGGCCTAGGATGACCCTGCTTGAGCAGGGAGGATGGACCAGATGAATCACTGTTGTCCCTTCCAACCTTCCAACCTTACCCATTCAGTGATTCTGTGATTACTGATAAAAGTGAAATTTGTGAAATTATGTGTGCTATGTGGGATATTCTTCCCACGCCAATCAAAAGGATGAATTTGAGCCATTTTCTGTGTAAGTTCTCATAGTGGAATCATAGTTGAAGCAGAATTTTCAGATAAAGTAAGTTGCTTCTTTCTTTCTTTCTTTTCTCTTTCTTTCTTTCTTTCTTTCTTTCTTTCTTTCTTTCTTTCTTTCTTTCTTTCTTTCTTTCTTTCTTTCTTTTCTTTCTCCTCTTCCTTTTTTTTCCCTTTTCNCAAGCCCTCTTGGATCCATCCCTTGACACCATCCTGTGATCCCATTCCATGATACACATGTCCAATCCTATATCCTATGATCCAATCCAAAGTCTTCCCCTTCCCCTTCCCCTTCCCCTTCTCCTCCACCCTCAAAGCTATACATTACTCAAAATGTATCTGTATGTTTGCAAGAAGGCCTTCAGTTTACTATAGTAAACCTGACAGTAATGCTATTGCTTTCTTTAGTACCTTTCTTGTTTCCATTGCAGACTGAGAAATCAAGGTTATTTTCATTATGATTTAATTCTTTCTTGTGGACAACTTCAGTCTATTGAAAATGATAAGAGCAGTTCATTTACAAAATGTTGTTGCGTGAAATTGAATGAGGTAGGAAGTGGTTCACACAAACAAACTGTAAAGAATGAAACCCACCAAACAAGAAATAGCACCAAAAATACACAGGCAGTTTACATATAGAAATTAAATCATNTAAAGCAAGAAATACCCATAAAATAATCAGGGAAACATTCCATCTTAATCAGACTGTGTCAAATGCCTGCATTCTGTTAGCAACTGGAAAGCTCAGATTGATATGTGCACTGTGTTGCAGATTTGTTATGGCTTAATTTTGCTTGTAAAAATTTGGATATGCTTGGAAGTCTTTTTGTCTTTGATTAAGTGGTATCATACCTACTTTGTGGTAGATTAAAATTCTCTTGATTTTACTTTACTGTGCTTATATACACCTCTTTGATTCTTGAAGCTCATTTTAAGAGAAGAAAAAACGGCTGTTCTCTGTGGAAAAAAAGTAAAGAAATAATACCCCTAAAATTCATGTCTTCCACAACAGAAACTGTGTGTGAGATAATTCACATCAGTGATTATATTATTTGTATTAGCTGTGTCTTTTCATTTGCCATGTTCTGCAGTTGGCAGGATTTTTTTAGATGAAAGTTTATTCCCATTGAGTCATGAAAAAAAGTACATGTAGCTTGTATCTATACACTGAGAAATCCTTTAAAAGAAAAAAGACCAAAAACTATGTCAAATCCATAATCCTGTAACAGACCTACATTTAGCCTCAAAGAACATTCAGAAAGTGAGAAGAAAAGGACAGCAAGAGAAAAGAGAAAACATAGTATTTCACACAGCAGCCATTGCTTATGTTTTTCTGTACTTTCTTGTTTTTTGGCTGAGGATTTCCCCAGTGATGATGACCCCACACCTCACAGACTGAACAGCATTTCTTTTTTCACTATTAGTGAAAGTTTGCAAGCANAGATTAAAAAAAATAAAACTGAAAGTTCATAGTTTCTTCCTCCCAGTGAAGGAAAACATTAATTTTTCACTAAACCAGAGGAATTTGTTAATATTCTAGGCTAAATCAGAATTTCCACATGTTATCCTCTCACGGTAGAAACTGTCATTATTGGAATTGTTACTGTTGTTGCTCTGTCACTACTAAAATCACTTTTGAAATCACTATTGGAAAGTCTTGCTTCCATAACCAGCTTTCTTTGCTAAACAAACAGAAAAACACCTCTTTTATTCTTACATTGAATTTTGGATATTTCTACATTGGATTATATTTGCTTAATGCATTGAAAACTTGTTGGAAACTCTATTTATCATTACCTTACCATACCTAACTGATGTCAGAAACAGCT
>VZTT01059821.1:1388-16527 GCA_013400855.1 Buphagus erythrorhynchus
GGTAAGAGTTACAAAATATTTTGCAAAAACATTGGATTATTAATTTCTTCTCATTCTATTTAAATTGAGAATGAAACCTCTAATGCAGGCAAGACATTTATAAGACCTGAATATCACAATGACAATTACAATGTAGGTCCCTAGACTCTCACTCCCCTCTTAGCAGTCTGTCCTTATCTAACTGACAGAAGTTTAAGATATAAACATGTCAACAAGGATAAGACAGGCAAGCTTTAACTCTCCAGCAAGGAAACAGAAGAATCCCAGGAAAAACCCAGTATATCCATTAAAGATCTCACTTACTGACCAACAGTGCTACCCCTACTGTTTGAAAATAACTCAAACTGCTGCCAGCTGTCAAAACAGAAGTAGTTACTGAATACTGCAATCGACTCTGAAGTCTGACNGCAATGGCCTCTGAAGTCTGACTTAGGTAAGAAGCCAGTGTCAGCAAAAACCAGAAGTAAAGTACAGGAGTTATATAATTTCTTGAGCAGTAGTTTAAATGTGTTAAGCTTACTGTTTTATTTCTATGATTTTAATTTCTTGTGGGTATCTGTATGTAGGGAAATAATGTCAGAAATACAGAAGAGCAGGGTTTCTTGTCAACACAGCATCACTGGATGCTCTGCTTTAATCTTGAGTATATTGCTGCTGGAAAACCTAAGAAGAATCCCTTTCCTTGCTTTAGCAGTGAGGAATTAAAGCAGGGAATACAGAGCACATGCAATTCACTGGTTCAGTCATAGGCGACTTGTCAGACATCTACAATTAACTAGAAAACTGGCATAATCTTTTTTTTTCCTTCTATGCTATTCTTTATGTTCATGCCCTTTGGTTCAGTTTCAGCCATTTTTTTCCATGCTGCTTTCTCCTAAATCTTTTCATTCTTTATCTTTGCCTCATCATGACTTTAGTTCTTTTTTTGCTTCAATCTCTTCTCTAGTCTCTGATACTATTCCCTTCATTTCTTCTTCCCTAAATTTCTGTCTCCTTCCTCTTGCCATAAATTTAAGCTGTGATATCAAAAGAGTTCAAAAACCTGTTTTCCTCTTCAGTCCCAAAAGGACATAGACCTATTGGAGCGAATCCAGAAGAGGGACACCAAGTTTATCACAGGGATGAAGCACCTCTCATATGAGGAAAGACTGAGAAAATTAGGCTTTTTCAGCCTGGAAAAGAGAAGGCTTTGAGGTGACCCAGTTGCTACCTTCCAGTACCTGANAAATGTTCAAGACCAGGAACAATGGAGTTCTGACTGGTCAAGTGAAAGGTGCTCATGTCCACAGCAGGGGGGTTGAAAGTAGATGACCTTCAAGGTTCCTTCCAAGTCAAATCATTCTACAGTTCTACAAAACATAAGGCTATCTCCTCAAGTCCCAAAGCAAGAATCTACACATGGAAGCTATGTGTTTATTTATAAACAACACCCCTAGAATCTATGACTACAGGTGAAGTCTTGCTAAGAGAACTATGACCACAGAGAATGTAGGCTTTGTACCTGCCCCTTTAATTCACTGTTTTTTTCTTCCTCACACTCCTTACCTTGGCAGTTTTCTACTCATTGAAAGCAACAAAATATTCCCAGAGAGCAAACACATATGCAAATGAAAGAGTTTGAGTTATATCAGGAATGCAGAAGAAACGACTGATTTTTGGTTTTTGACACCCACCTTGTTCCCCTGTCCATCTTGCATCCTAGAAAACCTAGAGATGTAAAGTACACAAGAGGCTTCCAGGTTGTACAAAGTTTCAAAAGACACTTCCAGAGTCCAACAGCAGAGGCAGATGCAGAAATAGTAATACAAGGTCACCGCAGGGTTTGTGTGCCATAAGAATAGCAGACAGCGAGGGCAGCACTTGTTTTTGCTAGGTAAAGAGAAAGAAGCAACAAAGATGAAGGGTGCCTCTGTCCCATCCTTGTCAAGACTCTGGCAAAAGAGTCCTGTTTGATGTCCAGGAGCTCAGCAACTCCCTATAATGTCTGCCTAAGGCCACACAGCAGCTGGACTTATTAAACACACAGTTATATGCTGTGCACCTGTATTTTCTAACAGAGAAGGAAATGCAACATTTTGTATCCTAACTCATATGAGAAGGAAGAACACAGTGCACACAACAGAAGTTGGAAATAACGAGGAACTAGAAGCAATCATTGGGATGAGAGAGGAAGATGCTTTAACAATGGACCTTTCTTGGTATACTCTTTCTGAATTCATCATAAGTTCTTCCCCATGCTGATTTCCTCTTCCTAGTTCATTCCTACACAATGGCATTTCATAATTTCTCACACCTTTCTCCTTTCCAGTCTGAGCATGGTATAAGTGCAAATAATTTGAAAGGAGATTAAAATCAATCAAGAGAAGCAGTGGAAGAGACAATTCCAACTCGTCTGTCTCCATCATTTAGGAGAATTTTAGGCCCTCCCTCCTACAATTTGTGTTGCTCACTCATGACAAACCGATGCCAGAATAGGTGAGAGGAGACAATCCTGTCACTCTTTCTCTTCTTACAATCATTTACATCTTCAGAAGCACAATTTAAGAAAAGAAACAACAAAAAAACCCAGTAACAATAACATACTGAGAGACAGACTCAGGAAAAAAAGCAAACCAATTGATTAATGACAGGAATGTAACACAAAAGAATCTGCACAGTACTGATCATGGTAGTAAGATGACATATTAAAGATTGATTTTTCTGAGGGGAAGCTAGGAACACAGCAGAGCCACAATACAATTCTTTTGCATATGCAAGAGAGGAGCATATTGCCTAGTGAGAAGTATAGGGTACAATTTGAGAATGCTTGTTCTTGCTTTTCCTTTTGGCCTTTTACTTCTATCTGCTTATAAGAGCAATCTTTAGCAAGCTTTAAAAAACTCACTGGAGGTAAATCAGCTGGATTGTCCCAATAAGTAGCTCTGAGAGACAGAGGTTAATGGCCCTAATTATTGCTTAAGGACTAGGTGGGAAGATTTAGAACTTGAGACCAATCAGGAAGGGAGAGATGAAGACAGGGCTCCTAAACCAGAGAGGAGGCCTGTTCCTAGTCTGCAATAGTCTGAGTAAGAGAGGAGCAGCTAAGATGTCTGTAACTGAAGCTGATGGAATAAATTACTGATTAGTTCCATACTTATCTACCAAAAATAAATCTTAAAGAAATGTCTCTCGTAAATCAAGTAAATCTTGTAAGAAGTGCAACTAATTTGACCCTCCTTGTTTAGGCAAGGATAAATAAAACATCATAAGAGTAAGCCATAGGCATTGCTTGAGGTTATCACAGGACAGCAATCATGAGAATGTTGCAGGAGAATTCCTCATAAAGGCAGTTTCTACCTATTACTTCTCCAGTTCAATGTATCCTTAGGACTGATACAAAAAGACCAGGAAGAAACAGAAAGAACAAAAGAATCTTTCCATTCTAAACCTACATTGACTGTGTTTCTGTTAGACATCGTCTGACATTTTGGGGGTGGGGGATGGAGGACAATATTATGAAAAGCATTAAACCTAACTCCCAGAGGAGAGCTACTCAACAATTGCTGCTCAAACTACTGAGGCAGCCAATTCTAGCAAACAACACAGTTTTGTTGAAGAGTAAATGCTCTTCCCCAGAAGAGTCAGGTCATGGTAGCCCCCTAAACTCCTACCAATATCATTAAATATCTCTATTGAGTGGTAGCTTTCATAGTACCATCCTGAAGAAATCAGAAAATGTCCTTATAAGCCATAATTTTACCTGCCCAAGATGGTACAGGACTTTCCAACTTGTACAAACATTAGTATATATTTGATACAAAAGTGAGCTGTTTTGGTTGGTCTGGTCATAAATGAGCCTTGAGGTTTTATATGCTGCCTGTTAAACTCTCAGGCTTGTGAAAAGAGAATCAGCTAGGTTCCTCCAGGATGGCATGGCATACTGTAAGCTCCTAGAACAGCTGCTGTTTAGAAAGGAAATTGCACTTACGAGCTTGATTCCATGCCTCAGTACTCTCTGTGACTTCTTGTAGTTGAATAAACTTTGTTTACTGCAAAATGGTTCTGTCACTTGGTACTTGGAGCTCAGAGGGAACCATACAGCCATCAAGTAGCACTGAAATTTCCAAGATGATCTAATAGACTTGGTCTGTAAAGGCTCAAACTCATTTATAATAAACAATATTTACCTTCTATTAGGAAAGATATTTTGAGTTGTGAATACTGGGACCACTTAGTGGACCACATGCATTCACTTTAGCTAACTAAATCACTGCCCTGCAATGGAGAATTCCCCTAGCAGAGTATAAAGCTGAGTAAAAAAACCTCCTATTTGGCAAAACTCCACCTTTGCCAAAGACCACAATCAATCCACCTTCTTGTAGAGGAAGAATTCTGAGAGGAAAACCAGCTAGAATTATGTCAGAAAAGTTGAATAAATCAGAGCATACAGTGCATTTTCTCATATTGATATTGTAACTCAATACCAGACTATGGAGAACTATTGTTATAGTTTTGTAGTTACAGCTATAGAAACTGCTTTGTATTGTTCTTCAACCCAAATGATTTAGTCTTCTACATCCTGCCACTAAATTCAGGGAAAAGGGATTTGATCTTATGATAAGTCAGCTTATCACATGAAGAGAACTAGCTGAAAACTTTAAATCTGGATCTGAGCTAGACTAATATTTTATAGGTTGTTGTCCCTTTCTATTTGCTTTCTTATTTTGCGTGACTACTGTTGTATCCTTAGCTTCCATAAATGAAATTTAAAGAACAAAGAGGAAACCAAAATAGAATACATTTTTAAAAATTAAAGGAACTCTACGTATCTATTTTTAGAAAGTGGCCCCCCTCTCATGGTGCAACTGCCTACACTGTGTGCTCATGAGTCTCCTCTTTCAAAGAGCCCTACCTGATCTCAGGACATGCAGTGCTGTGATCTGCAGGCTGAGATGCTTCTGGAGCATGAAAACAGAATGTAACTCTCACCTGTTTCATTTTACTAAGCTCAAATACAAGAGGCACAGAAGAGTTTTCTGTGAACACTCCCCATCACTGTCACTGGAACTGACATTGGTTCTGCTCTGTTGTGCAGCCCGGTCACAGACCAGAAAACCTGAGCAGGCTTTATAAATTTCTGAGCAGGAATGAATTTTAAAAACTGAAAGGCAAGGATAACTTTATTAAGTTCCCCTTCCCTAGTGTATACCTGTGATAGGCCTCTATTGGAGCACAAGGATGTGTTCACATGTGGCATAGGATGCTAATAGCTTTGTTTTCCATTATTAAAAAGTAACACAACACAAGCAGTGGAAGCATTTAGAAACTGGTTTTCTCTGGCAAACACGACCTCTTTAGCTTTGTCAAGAAATTTTGCAACTCCAGTAGTAGTGTTTTTAGATGAATGTGATGATAGGAGTTCAAGACACTGAATTTTTCTATGTAGTATATGCTTTCAACAGTGCCATAAGAAACAAACAAAATACAGAGACATGACTGATGCTGGCAGTCACAGCTTACCTCTACAAGTCCTGTGAAGGAGTAGCTTTAATACTTGCTCACTGATTCCTACACAGAGATATCCAGTATATATATAAACCAGTTTATCTTCAAAAAGTAGAACTGAAGAAACCTGACATCCTAAAGTTGTATGTCCTAGATCCCCAAGTCCCACCAGCATGCATTCTCCATTTCACTCCACATCTCTCTCACTCTTAGAGGGCAGGAGTTTGTGGCTTGCTGAGAGCTGGGAGATCACTCATTGCCCAAGCAGTATCTGCCTCTCAAAAGTCCAATTCCCTCATGAAAACAGCAATCTAAGTCTTTCTACTTGAGCCAAATGCAGATTATCACAGGTCATAGCACCTCCACATTGTCAAGATAACTACCTTGTGAAATTAGTTTCAAAGGTTATTCAGGGACAGAAGAACTGACAGAGCACAAAACACTCCCTTTGGAAAAAAAAAATCAAGACAACAAATAGCAACAAACACCTCACATTGATAGAATAAACTGCACCATATGGATAGCAAAACAGGACTTTTTTTGTATAAAACTTTCCTGGCAGACAAGATTTTAAAAAACAATTTTACCTGGGACATAAGTAAAACAGGAACTGTCTGGCATAAAATCTCTAAATAACACTTTGCATCTAAATGTATTTTTATGGAAAGCTATATTTTGAAAAGATCTAACAAATTATAGCTCTAGGTAGAATGAATTTCAAAGTGGTGTGTAGGAGGTATCCATACAGAGAGGAATCCCATATTTATTAGCCACTTCCACTGCATTATGTGCTCTAATACACTATTAATTTTCTGGATATGTGTACAAATGGCATTATTAAGAAGTTCAAAGTATTGAATAAGTATGGAGATCCTATTTTTTATTTATTTAACATAATTTAACCTTACAGCTTGACTGAAGGCAAAAAATATAAATTGATGATTATACAAAATCTGCGAAAAGCATGAAATGAGTTTCACAGAAGACTTTTCAAAAGATTATGTTCTTTAAAACAAGTAGGTGCTTCTATTTAATAAACCTAGGAGACTAATAGGTTAACTAATATAAGAACAGAATGTCTGTGCACAGACATATTTCTTTTAATGCACTGCCTTCCAAGGCCTTGTTCTAAGACATGGGTGACAAATGGACCATCCAGTAGTTTTTAATTGCTAATAAATTCTGCATTACATGCTTAATCAAAGTTCCCCGTGAGTTTCAGGACAATCCTAGCTGTTATTAAAACTGCAAACCCCCACGTTTATAAACTGAAATTTAAAAAATTTACTATTTACCATTCAGGCTTTCAAAAGCCAGGGAAAAGATAAACAACCCATCAAAGGACCCAAATTTAAGCTTCTGCCTTGTGTTTTCCAGAGATCACATTTCACAGGCTTTAAATGATTGGAGCTATGGATACACTACACGTTCACTTTGCACACCAAAAATGGTTGGTCCTTCACTTGATCTCATTGCTGAAAACTGCACTGCCCTCAATTAACTAATTCAAGGTAAGATGTTGTCTGCTTTTTTTTTTCCTGGTAGGATGAAAGGCTTTAGGGTAGGATTAGTGAGGCACATTATTAATTTTGGAAGTTAAATGCTATCCTTTTTCTTGCCCATATCTGCCCTTCCACCAAAATCAAAAGAAAACATCTCTAGTTTGTAAGATAGCCAGCTGTGGCCTGAGCACAGTCCATGGAAACTTGCCCTTGCAGAGTAAATACAAGTTCTCCCATGTGAGAGAGGAATGGGCTCTGCGATTAACAGTACCAAGGCCACTTAAAATGCTCTTACACTTTCTGTCATTAATCCATACCCTCATCAGGACCTTGCACTATTGCACTTTATTTTTCCTGACCACTTCTCCTGGAACCTCCTCCTCTGTGCCCCTTCCCAGGAGCCCCACTGAAGCTGAGCTGTACCATGAGAATGTCCCAGGCTGCTCCTAGCTTGCTCCCTGCCCTGAGCTGTGACCTGCACATCCCCTCTTGCTTGTCTGCTGGTCATTGGGACCTGCTGCTGCCAGCAGCCCTGCCCTGCCACTTACTACATCAAGTCTCCATAACCTTGTATGTTTTTTTTTTTCCTCCCTCTGATAACTTTATCAAAGGTAAAGCAGTGATCTGTAATGCATGCTTACAAGATCAGATAGGAAATGTCTTCTATTCTTGCCAATCTCACCACTTGTTCTAGTCAATAAATTGTCTTTCTGTGTGGTTTGGGGTTTTTTTCTGAAATGAGCAACTGCAAGAAAAGGTCACTGAATGAAGGTGAGACCATGAACTGAGTTTTGAATGGGCAGCTTTTCTGACTCCTCTCTTAGTTTTTGCCTTCACAAATTGTAGCTGAGGTAACAGGGTAAACTTCTGCTTCTGGCAGAAGTGTAAGAAGAGGTATTGGAAGTCATGAGATCATCTGTTGGAATAATCCTGTAAAAAGAGAAGATCACCATACAGAGTGGATCCACTTTTTGAGCTTAATTCTCTCAATAAGTAATTACATAGCAAAGCACAATAAACTTGATTTGGATTAACTTGTAAGGGTGATTAAGCTGGAGTTCACACCACCACAGGAGACAGAGGTAATAATATTAAGTAATTTGTGCCAATTAGGAGGAACAGGCAGATGAAGTGAGGGCCTAAAATGGCTGCATGGCAGTGAAAATATCATGTCCTGGTGACAAAGCCCTTTCAAAGAGGAAGGAAGGAAGGAGTCTATTGCACACTCTGCCTCTGACCTGCAGCAGAAGGACTTTGCAGAGCACTACAAAAGTTAGAGGACTAGGAAATGTTCATTTTGGCCCTCACCTCTGTATATTCCTTGCTTTTTAAAGTAAAGAGGCTCTTAATTTTTAAATCTGTGTTTTCTGTTACACATTCCAGTTAACGCTTACCCAAGACACAGGGAATGGCAAACACTGTGCCCAGCTGCTGTAACACCAGCAATGGTGTGTGTATGTTACTGCAGGTTCTCCTGGTGTACACATGGCTTTGATGGGTGAAGCATATGAGTTTTAGAAATTGGGCTGCTGGAAAAAGAGCTTGTAATTTGAAGGCATGTGTATTAAAAAGCTATCAAAAGCTTTTGCCAGAAACACATGGAAAGTACACAGGCCCATTAAGCAGGACATAAATTCAGCAACCAGGAGAGCACTCAGCAAAGCAAGCTTTATGAAGTAGAGCATTGTGGAATAAAGATTGTATGGTAAGAACCAACATTTAAGGAGGAAGCTAAACAATTTGCTTTATATAGGTACACAGATGCACAGACGTACTCATATTTCATACAATAAATGGAAAATCTTGATTTGAAGTCCCATGCTTCAGTGATTTCAACTATTATTTTTATTTTGACTCTTTTTTTCATAATTAAAAAGAAAAAAACGCAACCACTAAATAGGTACAGACAGAATATTCTAACACTTCTACAGCCTCATCCTCCTGCAGTTCTCTCACTTTCGGCTACATACTTAGTTCAATCAACAAATTAATGGCTGTATTCATTTCAACTCTGCTAGGCCAGAATCATGTTCTGAGACACATTTAGAGAAGTTCAGAGGCTAAATGTCTTCTATCCTAAGGCATATAAAAGAAACTACAGCATTAATGCAGGTGGAATTAACTGCAGTTTGTGCCAAAGTACTCCAAACTTACTAGAGTGTCAAGAGAAGAGCCTACATGGATGTGCAAGACAGCCTGAAATGAAACAAGAGGGTGAGATGAAAGGCAACTGAGCCCCCTTGCCATCTTAGGATGCTCTAGGAGCACTGTACAGTACTGGCAAAGCTCACACAAGGCCAGTGTGAGAGACACATCCTTCCAGAGAGGTTGGGCACAGATTACCCTGGGGTCCCTACAAGGGTACCAAATGCCATCTCTATGCAAATGAATCCCATTCTGCTACTAAAGCCAGGATGAATTGCCACAGCTGCCAACTTCTGTATTATGTAAATGCACTATACAAGTAAGCTGTATGACTGAATCTAAGTAAAGCATTCAAATTTAGGTCAATTAAGCTTTAATCACACAAATACTAATAATGTAGTCCATAGGCTCTCTTGGGTATACATAAACATGTTTTTACGATGAGGCCTGGAAAGATTTATCAGGACCATCAGTGAAAATATACTCCTCACAGTTCCAGCAAAGCCCCAGTTAAAACAAACATTTAAAAACACTGGTTTGAATTTTAGCTATGCTAATAAAACCAGAGGAAACTTTCCAATGGCAACTCAGTTGAATTTGACTCTGCCTCTTTACCTTAACTGAATAGGAATGTCTGGAGATAAGGATTCATACTGTGATGAATGTTCAGCTGTAACACACAACAAATGGCTTCTCCAGCATTTCTGGAGAAATTGATTGATTTACTTTGGGAAAGTCAAGGAATTATGCCATGCTTGTATTTACTAATCAGTAGACAGTGGTAGAACATGTTTGCCTCACAGGACCAATGTAATGTTAAGCTGATTTATTTTTATTGATGTTTTCAGAATCCCAAGAGTGCTATGTAAATCCAAAGAATTAAGATAGAGGAACCTCTGGCAATTAAAATATTGATGAAGGTATAAACAACTTATTCATGTTGTATAAAGTTATTATGCAGAATTATCTTATTAGAAATAGAATAGCCTATAACTTATATTACCTATATGAATTATAGATCTTAAATGACAAATATAAAAATTAACAGAGCAGTATCTTATATATTTCAAGGACAAAAATTTCAACTAGGGAAAAAAATAGCAAAAAGCAGAGCAAAAGTTTTGAAGATGCTGCCATGACTGACACTCCCAACATTACAGAGAAAGTTATCTCACAGTGAACAGTAGACTTGCACAATCTATTTTTTGTAATTTGCTATTTCACATAAATAGCCCCACTATAAGTTCTAGATACTGTAAACATCATTATAATGTAAGCATTAAATATGAAAAAAATCCAGTAAAATCAAAATCTAAACACAAGAATGGAGAAACAGGCTACAAGCAAAGCAGCATACTCTGTCAATTTAATATTAAAAAAAAAAAAAGAAGAATGAAGATAAAGAATTATCTCCACAGAGCTTAGATATGGTCTTAAAAACTACTTACCTCTTATACTAAATAGAATGATCTTGAATTGGCATAGTGAGTGCAGTAAAAATAAATATTGTCCTGGAGTTTATATCTCAAACCAGATGTATGCAGGGCTAAGTACTTAAGACTGTGAAATACAGATATTTAGGCCATGTTTCTCAAAAGCTTAGGCCAGGCAACTAGCAGTCTGAGATGCTAAAAGCCATTTTGGCTCTTTAAGCATTCAAGACGCTTCTACTGATTCACAGAACCATAGAACGTAACCACTCAACTCAACTCTTGAACAGAAGGGAATAGTTGTCACCATTTTCTTAAATGACACAATCATGCCTTATGTACTTTCAGATTCATTAGTACATATATTTATAAAGTGAACACCTACCGTACATAGACATTTTTGTGCAATGGTTTACTAGTTTCATATGAATGGTTTGTTACAATCATTGTAAAAATGTTTTATCTCAGTCCCAACCTAACCAATAAAAAGAAGCTTCATCTGCTGAGTCATTTGATAAATTTGCCTTCCAAAGAGACAACAATCTATTAATTGGCAATAACCACGGAGATCTGTGATGAAGTCATGGCTGCTTTATCTCCAACAAGGTAATTCCATCTTCATGCAGCAAATTTTTCTGCTCCTCAGTGTTTTGTCACTCATTTCGCTCTGTTAGGAATTCCAATATCTTCTTCCAGTATTACATAAACCTGATTATTATGTATTTCCTGAAGGGAGTGTGGACATTTAGCTGAATGTATAGAGCTGGATTTTATAAAGCTTCTAATGAGCCATAGAGAAGCATGAGCCTTGTGAGACTGTTATCTTTAAGGTGCAACTGACACAAGCAGCATGCTCCAAAACATGCCTGTATGTCATTCCTTCATACCTCCATCTCCCAGCTGAGCCAAGAGGGTGTGAGATGGCACACATACCACAGACTCATCTAACTTCTTTTCCACTAAACACAGCAATTCTTGCAAAGCAACACACTGGGGGAAACAGGAATTTTCAAAACCTTTATTTTAGTCATTTAATACAGCTTTTGAAACAGGTCCAGTCCCACGGGGCTCCATCTGCAAAAGATTTTTTAAGAGCATATGACTAACTTTACAAAGTGAGACAAAGATAAATTCATTCAGAGGGGGTCCAAAAAAACATATATCACTGATTCAGTAAAATGGCCCAAAGAATATCCATGTGTCCTTTTGAGAGCCAATATACAGCTCACACTATAACACTGTGGACTGAGGACAGGCCATATTGGGGCTATTCATGGTAACCCCTAAAGAAACCCTAAGGAAATCAACTCACCTTTCCCTGTTTTTCATGCAGATCCTTTTATTAATCCTGAGAGGGTGCAGTCCAGGAGCTCAATGATAGAAGGTACAGGGAAGAAATTCTGAATAGTTCTGCAAGGGTTCTTCCTGGTGGAGTCAGACAATTCCCAAATGCCATGGGAAACACAAGAGGAGGAAACACATTACTTCATGACCTCTACCAAAATATAAAATGGAGTCAGAAGCAAGATACCAAGCAAGATTTCATCCCAATATTAATTAAAACCCACATGAAAAACAATCACACGCTTGTCTGCTAGAGCACCTATACACAAAGATTGTGTTTGTATCATTGCAGGTGCCTTAACACAAGCTCTTGATGTATGCTCCTGATTCATCTATATGATTCCATACTTTGGTTCATGGCCACTGGATATGACTGCTTTCATNTGCATGTATATGAAGAGAACAGCATGTACCATTTTGCATCAGATCTGGGGGTACCTCATGGCATATTCATGATGAGAAGAGTTGGAGAACACAGACTGAATAGGTGTGAAGGGACACTGAGAATGGCAGTCTGACCAAAGCAGCTGATGAGAAGAAACATCTATATGGAAAATATTCAGTTGTACCACGCCAAGATCCAAGCAACAGCTGCAGTATTTCATAGAAACACTGTGAGCTCCAAGAAGCAGCAGCTTAGGGAAAACTCTAGAGATGCATATGGAATTCATCCAGTATAAAAATGTTTCATGGCATACCACACTTACATGGGTGAAATGGAAACTCACATCAGTTACAGACTCCTACCTTTGGCTGTATATTTTTATACCCTTTCATCAGTTCCCAGTGAAACACAAATGTTGACTGTTTACACAACTCTCAAAAAGCAGTTTCCAGGATCTTTTTGCACTAATTGTGCAAGAATACCATTCTGTAATATTTGTAACCATCAGTGGCTTATTCCTTCATTTTGCAAAATTGTTTGATCACTGTCTTTTGACTGTGTTTAATAAACATAACAAACATTTCACAGCTTTCAACGCCTACCTACGCCACTGTCCCCTCCCTGCCTCAATAGCTAATGTAGATACTGGTTTTTTAATTGTTTCTTTGAAGTATTCAAAATCAGTCACTGTTAAAGATGAAATACAAAGCAGGATGTTTTGATGAAACATATGGTAGACAAAATCTCAAGCAGACTGATAGGGATTATTGGCAGTTGTTCTTTTTCACTTCCCATTCTGCAGGGAATAAGATACTGTTAGAGACCATCTGGGAAATCCATCTAGCAAATCCCTTGTTGTTGTAGGGATCTAGGACATCAACCACGATTCCAGTTCCTCACTGTTTTCCATGGCATATTACAGCTGCACCACTGTTGTTTTCTAAAAGGCTGAAAATTATTAATCAGAACTCTGTGGATATTGTGAATTGAACTCTTGCACATCCTCTTGCAGTAAATGTCTATCATCTAGATTCCCCTTTACAGAGGACTAGACTCAGTAATTAATTCCTCACAGTCCTATTTTCTTGTAAGTAATACAGTTATCTATATCTTTTATTTTGTTCATAAAACCCAAAATTTAAGATAGGTCTTCCTATGAGTCTTTGGAAGCAGATAGAGAACAGAGGAAAATTACCAGAAGAAGCTGAAGGAGCAAAAGGCAAGCAACAAAAGGAAAGATGAAAGAGAACAAAATAGTTAAATATTTTTGAAGTTGAATTCTACTCCTCTTTCCCTCTTTCCTCTATTAAAAAATTGATCTATTCACTTCTCTCACATCACCCAGCAAATCCAAATGCATGAATAAGTAAGTATCCAAAAAAAGCATTCAGGGTTCTAATGTAATTAATTATTCCCATAAATTGCTATGGAGAGCACAGAAAAGCACAGCTTGAAGGTATATCAAGCATTCAGCAAGACATTTGACTACTGGCATTCATTCAACAAGGAAAAAAGTTTAGAAAATGAGATATCTGTAAGACAACTAATAGAAATTATATTTATTTTTAAATCTCATCATTATATTGTTATAAATGTTATTAAAGAAGAAAAACCTTTGACTTCTTTCCTCTCTTTCCTCAGGACTTGTCTTGGCATGTAGAAAAGAATTCAATACCAGAAAGAAAAAATTAGGAATAACATTCATGATAATGATCAACATCTTGAATAACAATATAGTTTTGAAGGAGTCAAATGGGTAGAAAGTAGCCAAATATGAAGCCATTCATCACAGATTAGTTTTGAGGATCAGCTCTTCAACCTCAGCATCTGAAAAATAAAAAATTACAGTTCATTAAGTATAAAAAACATTTAGACTAAACACAATCACAGTAGGTAGCAATATTGCTGCCCCATTATATCTTGCTCAATTTGCCATCAAATAGTGTTTAATATTCCAAGAGCAAGATTTGCTCTCAGTCTTTTTCTAGGTGGCAGAGGAGCTGCATGTGTGATAAAAGAAGAAGAAAAAGGAGCAGCAAATTTCATTTAATGTGGTAGGACTTCAACACAAATTCAATTTCCTTCCTAATGGGGAAAAAAAACCCAACAAACCACAACAAAGAAAAAAACACAAAAATAAGAGTTAGGGATTGTAACAAGGCCCAGCCTTGAAGGTATCTATCAGGAACAAATCTAGGCTGAAATGAACAAGAATTTGCCTGAAAGGTACAGACATGTGCGCCCAGACTGATGAGCTATAAAACATTCTTGGCTGTAAACAAGGGGGGAAGTAGTAATGTCAGGCCTTACCTCTTTGATTGCAGAGGCACTTGATAGCTTTCTCTCTTGTCTGAGCAGATGTCCAGTCAATAAAACCAAGTTGGAGAAAGTTCTGCATCTCCTTCAGTTACAAATGTTTATTTTTCGATATGAGTGACCAAAGACTCCAAGGGTAAAAGTAGATGAGGATAGACAGCTGGATCTGTGAGTAACACACATGCAATCTGGAATCAAGAGCACCACTTGCTGGTACTTGACCCATGTGATCTTTCTCCTTTAAAAAAAAACTTCTGAGAAAATGTCTAAAAGGTCACATCAAAACTTATTCTCTTCCATGCCAGTTTTACATTAGCTGGGATTTCATACACATGTGGAGTCAGATTCTGTTCTCCATTACAGGTGTGTAAATCTGGAGTAGCATCATCAACTTCTGTTTAATTGACCTGGAGCTACATCATTGTTATGAATGCCCTGCAGGAAATCGATTTCACTTTCAAGAGCTTTGACTGAACATGAAAACCTGCTAAATGTATTTCCAATAGGAAGAATTAGACAGTGAACTGATGGTA
>VZTT01059821.1:20136-37275 GCA_013400855.1 Buphagus erythrorhynchus
CACATATGTGTACATATGCATTTAACACTATGAAAACCCATTTTTTCTTTGCACAACAAATTTTCAGTGAATAGTAAAACATTTTGGATCAGATTTTAAGGTTGTTACAATTTGGCAACTCCCCCCAACTGCACTCAGCTCATGATCTTTTGTAAAAAGAAGAGATTATCATACAAACTCACTGCCTGAACTGAGGATTCAAAGTAACACTGTCCACTGAAATGTCATGCTTGTTTAAAGAGTGCTACTAACACCAGTTTTAAAAGCCATATTCAGAAGTAACTGAACCAAGCATTCTTTAAATAATATACTGTAGCTGTTCACAGGGTTATCTAATCCCCGGTTATTTATCACAGTATTTTCAGGCAAAAAAACTTGACCTATTATTAAAAAAACAAATCCTACATTTCTTACAAATCACCAGTTACATCCTCTGTGTCCATAGGTCTGATTTTAGGCAAATGTTAAGGATCCCTGTTTTGACATCCAAGATTTTTTGCAGAATGATACCAATATTTTAGCAAACAATCTCTGTAGCATAAGCATATAATTGCTTCAAATAGGTATGGACAAGATGACTATTCTGAAAATTTTACTTCCACAAAGACGTAACCATTTTCAAAAAAGATTTCCCATCCTAACTCCTATTAGCTTTCACATTTTCAAAGAAAATTTGGTGGAAAAACTACCATTTTAAAAACTATCATTTTATCTCAACAGTTTCTTCTAATCAAAGTTCTGCAGCAGGTACAAAATTATCAGAACGTGTCAGCCAAGAGATGCTCTTAGCTCCATTCCTTTGCCTCTGAGTTTCACCATCTTGACTATCCCAAGAGAATAACATCTTGTGCAGGTTAAAAGGGACATTGTAGATGTTGGAGGAAGCAGAATGTATTTCTTCCTCCACTACTAGCCCAATAATTGAAATATATTTCTCCTCACTTAGAAACCAGATATTTTCTTCAGTAACTCATCTTACAAATCTCTAACAAGTTTTGTTTATCCCAGGATTTTGTTCTTCCTGAAGTCTTTATATTTCATAATCTTTACTGCATATCTAATTAATCATATACTTAAATGAACTCTAAGCATCACATGAGTTTCACTAGGACAAAAAGAGGAGACAAATCTGCATATTGTTGGCAATATAGAGTGGGCGGGATGACAGCAAGTGTGAAAGAATGTATTGATGTGGGGGATGATTCTGGCCTCCTAAAATTTGTAAAGAATGAAATGGCTTTGATTGTCGTCTCAATTCATTATAGATTTTTAACACTTTTTGATAAATTTTTCTTGCATCTGATTTGGAACTGATTCAAATTGGAAACTGAACATTAGGCTATGTTCTTGCCTTGGCTATAAATGATTACACATTAAGACTCCTCCCCATCTTTGCCAAGCTTATTTGTGTATTTGCAAGAGTGATGGCAAAAGCAACAACCTACCTCAGGCAAAAGAGCCTGTGTGTCTGTCAATATTTAGGTGATGGGCCTATAAAAGGTTCATTAGAACAATCTGCCCTGAAGCAAAATAAGATACTGTTCATATCAGCCAATTTGGGACCCACTGTGCAACTCAAAGTACTGAGTAAATCCAGCACTGGGGTTCATACACAGGCAGAGACTACAGCAAGTCAGAATATTTTCTATAAAATGCAAGTTTGTAAGAAAAAAAGTATTCCGTACAGACAAACTGTTTTTCATAAAGATTTCATGGAAAAGGTGTTGGGATACATGATTTGCTTAATGGCCATGAGAAAGACTAACAATCTCCCATTTAGTCGCCCTTTGTTCTCCCCACTAAAACTTAGACACTTAAGTTACAAAAACACTACAAGTTATTATTTTTACTCCACAGGCAATGAAGATAGGAGATAAAACCGTAGCGTAATTAAATATTGTTTTCTAGATATCAGTCATGTATTATCCCTTTCTAAGTATGCCTAAGGATTTTAACACTCATGTTTCAAAGCCCTGTGAAAAAATGCGCCCATACAAAGTATATGTATGTTGTCAGGCTAGTGAAAGCTAGTGACTAGCATTAATAGTCTTTGGATCCAGGACTCATATCCTATTATTGCTGCTGTAAAAGTGGTAAGCCAGGTGGTTAACATATATTAAAAAAAAAAAAAAAAAATANTGGTGAACAAAAATAAAAAAAAAAAAAAAAAAAAAAAGAACTTGTGACCAGTAAGATCAATGGGTAAATTCTATGACAAATGCCATTTCTTCACCCTCCCTACTGTAGGCCCTCATGAAAAACACCACCCTAGAAAGCTAGCTAACTTAATCTATAAGATCTGTCTTTATCTACAAAATAACACCCTTGCTTCTCCTTACCCACATAATAGAAACTACAGTGAAAAGCCCTCAGGGGATTACAGCTTCTTAAAGCAAACTTGTCAGTTTTAATTCGGGTGAGATGCCCACATAACACAATCATGAAGAAACCAAATCAATTCATTTCAGATGTTAATAATCCATTGGTAGGAATTTTCTTGGCCATACACACTTAACATTCATACGGATTAATTCTTGTCCAGGTTTTGGTGAGAAAGAGTTCATTTTCTTCCTAGTAGATGGCATAGTGCTGTGTTTTGGATTAAGTATAAGAATAATATTGATATCATACTGATGTTTTAGTTGATGCTAAGCACTGCTCACCCCAAGTTAATGATTTTTCAATTTTCCCAGGTTCTGCTGGTGAGCAGGTGCACAAATGGCTGGAAGGGAGCACAGCCAGGACAGCTGAACCTGAATTGGCCTAAGGGATATTCTGCACCATAGAGAATATTGCCCAATATATAAATTGGGGGGAGCTGGCCAGAAACTTCCAATTACTGCTCAGACACTGACTGGGCATTGGTCAGTGGGTGATGAGNTGTAAATACACATACATATATATATATCTATATTTATATAGATATATGTATCACATTAGATACATATTTTAATATATTTTTTTTAATTGGTAATGTAGACAGTTCTCAATAAATGGATTGATAAAATTCATGTCTGATGGAGAACTGCAACATTTTTGCCTGTGTGTCAGCACAGTATATTTGCCTATACATATGTATTCACCCATGTACATCCACATACACTTAATATACGTATGCATTATATATGTGTAACAGAGCACACAAATCTACATATGGCATTTAGGTAATTATCTGACAAATGTTAGACACATCAAATTAAGTGCTTAGCTGGGAATAACCTTTAGTTTGGCCTCACAGATCTTTTTATTTTCTGAACTACATGCTTCATATCTGGACCATGTGGAAGCATCTTACCTTGCTTCCATTTTCTCTTGCCTCCCGTTCCATCTTGAGATCAGAAATTAGGAGAGTCTTGTATTTGTTCTTTCCATTACTGCTGTGATCATCTAGTCTGTATTCTGAAGTCAGCTGAGCAGAGAGGGGACTGTCACTCAGGTTCAGAGGCTGCTCATCCTGCTCCAGATTTGTTTTGCCATTACTGTTGGTTTCTGCCATCTCCCTGCAGTGTGTTCCCCCTGAAGCATTGGAACTGTGTCCCACGGTCTCATTGCCATTAAAACTCTCTGCAGCTGAATCATCTATTAAAAAAGATATATTTTCAGTCACATGCTACATAATCATCTCTGTCCAGTTTAAACATAATTTATATATTCAGAATGTTGGTCTTTTTTTCAAAACAGAATGAGAACTGTTTATATTATTAGCACCAGCACATTTCTGCAAAAGGCACATACACACTCCTCCATCTTTTCAAGTAAAAGCTTTAAGTAAATCCATAAAATACCATTAAGTAAAGGGAAATTGTCTGGGCTGACACTATAGTACCGCTGTGCACATAAAGGATAATCACAAAGGATTTTTAGGGACAAAGTGATAAAGTTTGCCTTGATCAATCCGTCCGTCCATATGCCTATGGATCTACTTAGATTCTTAAACCACGCTCATTAGTGCACTATTACATATTTCTGAAATCAACAGAGGTGCACGTGGTACTGAGAATCTGAATCTCAGGTTTTAAGTGTGCAGAACAGCACATGTCATATCCATAAATATCCTCTTGCAGAGATACAGTGTAAATACATCTGATGTGTTCACTGCTGGAAGCAGAGATTATACTAGAAGAGCTGATTCCAGAAACAATGTCTTAATTTTGTTCAGGTGCCCATTCACTTCTTTCATTCATTGTGTGTCATAATATACTTAAAAATACTGATAAATAGTGGACTAAATTATAAACCTGAAAAGCTCCACTCAAAAACTCTGGCTGTGTTATTGTTACCCTTAAGATTTTACAGCTGGATTGTATGATTAATATGTGTCTTCACATATGGATTTGTGTATCCTGTTCTTGTCAGTACCAGAATTTGCCACCTGTGCTACCACTCAGCCCTTCTTTACTTCTAAACAATCTTTTGGCCAACAGGCTATCTAGTAAAACATTTTATTTTTCAAAGGATTAAATGGCAGCAGAATTTGGCACTCAATATTCCCTCTTCTTGTTCTCTAAAACACCTCTTTTTTGGCAATTTACACAGTTTTGTTAATGGTGCAAACACCTGCCCAGGGCTCTAAAAGCATTCGCTTATTGGAGACTATGAAGCTGGAAAAAAACTGGGGAGTCAGTAGTCAGGAATGCATTCAGATTGAAACTGGAGATATTGAATGAGGTGGAGCTTAATATGTTAGCACCTTAATATACTATCTTTCTTGGGTCCTTCTGAACAACTTCCATGTTGTTTAGAAAAGAAGCAAACACATTTATATAGATTAAGAATTTTAAAAAACCCGTCAGGGCAAGTCCTTTAACAGATGTGCTCCTAAATACTCATGCTTTAACTACATGATTAATCAAATTGTTGACTCACCATCATTATTACAGTAAAAAACAACTATTCACCACTCTCAGATGAGATTTTTAAAAGAGAAGAGAATAGTGGATAAATGGGTGGTGATCTAATTCAATTAAATACTTAGAAAGCCAGAAACAAGCTATCAAACATCGTTCTCTTACTTGCTGTACTCAAAAGACATTTTTATGACATAAATATATATAGGACTGGGCACGAAGTAGGAACATTTTTTTAAATTGCTTTGTTTTGTAATCTGTAAAAAAAAAAACTTATTTCATAACAATACAGATTAAAAGTAATAATTTAAATAATTTTACTTAAGGAACATTTTTGTTGTTCTAAAACAGCGGTATAACTAATGGCTACGATAAAAAAACCTATGCTTTGGTATGTATCACTTTTACATTACCTCTTGAGAATATCAATGTGTATACAATAGAAGACATGACATTCATAGAATAAGACTTTTAAATGTGTACACCAAACAAACTTGTAATAGAGCAATGCTGTTTGAGGATTTCATCTATGTAAGTGAATAAAAAGAGCAGGATTAATCCTTAATAAACCTTCTATCATGCCCTGAGACTTATGTCTTCAAGGCCATAAACATAAAAAAGGCTAAAATTCTAGACATATTGTCAGAAATAAATAAGCGGTTTTACTATTCCAGAATATAAAATTGAATTATAATATTTTTTAAAAGAAAATAGACATTATTTCCAACTTATTTTAAAAGCTCTGAGATAACAGAAAGAAATCCAGATATTTTTTTAACAGGGACACTTTGATTACTGTTGTATTTAGGACTGTTAACAGATAATTGGCTTCTTGATTAACAGTTTAACAAGTGACAGTTAGTTTCAAATTAATTAAATCAGTTACTGAATGTGTCACTGAGTGAGGGATGCTCTTCCCTTTGAAGGGCTCAGAAAATTCCCTGCTGTTGGCAGCAAAGACAGAAACAGGTGAGTAACCAGAGGATACAAAGAACCAGCTAAAAGGTGGGGGCACTGCCCAGCAGCACACAAGTCTGGTCCTTTGGGAATTTCTGTGTGCTGGCACTCAAGTGTCCCGGCTCATGCAGGGCAGAGCAACCACTACCAGGACACAGACAGATGAATGGGAATGCTGAGAGCTGTGCTAGGAGTTAGATCCAGGAACAGCCAATTCTCAAGCACAGCTGTTAGTTTTGCCTAGCAATAATGCTTTAATTTCTTTTTTTGTTGTCCTGTATGACATATGGTTGACAACTAAATCTTACAAGTGTGTAAGAATGTTACAACACAGAAGAAAAAATAATCTTATGTTTGTTCTAAAACATGACCACTCAAAAGAATTCCCATGTTGACTAAATGTGATCAAGCATTATAGTACTCTGAAACAATAGAAAAGTTTTTATAAGATTTTTGCTTTTCTTAGCAAAAGCTTAGTTACTTGACGACAAATCTCAGTTTCCACTATAAAGTCACATATCTTTTTTTACAGTCATTTAACCTTGCTTAGAGATGGGAACTTGTTTGTCAAGATAATGGTCAGGGGAATGGCTACAAGGGGTATGGTATAAATATCATTTTTGCCAAGTAAACAGAAATATGTATTTCCATAAAAGAGATGAAGAAAAAACAGAATGTGGTTCAGCAACAGTTTCTTACAGATGTTACCAAGGTAACCAGATTACAAGGTTTAGTATGCTCCTCCTCCCTGGGCAGCTGTCTATTTTTGCTAAGGATAAGGCTACTTTAAAGCAAGAGTTTCTCAGAAGGCATCATAAACACAGAACACATCAGGAATGACTGCGTTTGGGGGGAAAGGCAAGAGGGTCTTGCCTAGGAGGGGAAAGTGAGGCTCATCCTTGGATACAGGCAACCACAGCCCAAACACCTCCTGACCACTCCTGGGCCTGCAGGCACTGCAAGCACTCATAGCCATCACATGGATGCCAAGGGGCAAGAACAGATCCATGGAGACCTGTCCCTTGGACCACATTCTGCAATGGTGAGTGCCTCTGCCAGGGGCAGGAGGTGAGACCTTATCTCCTCACTGTGTCTGGTGCAGCTGGTGAGTGGGGCTGCACCTAAAGCAGAGACAGCATCAGGACCAGCAGTTTGCTTGCAGTTTTCCCACTTTCATACATCACAACACCTCAGTAACAATCAACTGCTTATGCCAAAAGCCTCTTCTCTTACCCAGTGTTTTTTTCCCCTTCATCCAGCAGAGGCAGAGGTACAGTGGCTTGGGGAGAGCTTGGGGAAGAAGGGGCTTTGTCCAGCTATGGCCACTGGCCCTTGCTCCTTGTTGGAAGCTCCATAGAGATGAGGACCCCAGAGGTAAGGTCCACCCCAGCCTGGCACACGTGGGGCAGCAGCCATGAGCACAGTGCAGAGCTGCCCTCCCACAGCAGGCTCAGCAAACCACAGCATTCCTCCCTGGGCTCACTTCAGCCCCACTGCCAGTCAGAGGGCACCCCAGCCTCCCTTCCCACAGCTGGCTGATGAGTGCTGTATAAAACTCCGCTCAGGCAAGGGCAGCACATTTTCACATCCTATCTCTTGTCTGAATCACCACTGCAGGGTGAATTTTATGGAAAGACCTCCAGAGAAGCCTGACACAGGCACTGGAGATTAGAAAGCGGGGGAGCAAAAGGGCCCCATGCCCTGCATTGGATATCAGGGCAGTCATGAAAGAGGCTGTAGGATAAGCTCACATCTTCATCACCACCCAGGACTGCTTTTATACACAGCTATCAGCAATGACAGAAAATCAACCATCAAATGCTGCTTGCTCAGGGCAGGACATGTCTTTGAGAACTGTGCAGCTGTCAAACCCTTATCCAAGAATGCTGGAAGACTGGAAGTAAATCTACAACTGGTTTTGTTACTTAAGCCTGAAAAGGGAGAGTCTGTCTGCAAAATACTTATTCCCTTCTAAAAACAGTGAACTGGGGCCTTCACCTATGCAGAGATCCTCTTCCAGGGATTAAAGAGCATCACCCCTCAGCAAAACACTCTAAGAGCAGAGGGAAGGTATCTTTGGGTCAGGCAGCAGACACCTTCTTGCTGAAGCATAGGGCACTCTCTTGGCTTAGGCACTGACTTCTCACTCATGGACCAATATTTCTTAAACCTCTTGGTGCCAACACCCCCTTCTTCCACCTTGCACACTGCTCCACACTGATCCTGTGCTCTGATCTGAACAACACTGTTTGGACACCTTTAGTCCAAGTATTCTCCATGTCAGATGTAATCGATAGAACAAGGGATAATGGCTTTAAACTGAAGAAGAGTANACCTGAATTGGCCTAAGGGATATTCTGCACCATAGAGAATATTGCCCAATATATAAATTGGGGGGAGCTGGCCAGAAACTTCCAATTACTGCTCAGACACTGACTGGGCATTGGTCAGTGGGTGATGAGCAACTGTATTGTGCATCACTNGAGGTGATTAAGGGCGCACTGGATGGTGCCCTGAGCAGCCTGGTCTGGTGGAATCTGTTATACAGTTCTATGATTCTAATTCTCAAAACAAGATCTACAGTAATTTTTGACTTCAAGTTAATGTCTTATCACATCATATTACAGCTTCCAGGTCCTCCTTCCAGATCCTACTGAGACTAGCAAGATACAAAGTGACACCAGCTTTATTTCTGAACACATGACAATTCCAGATTCCTGCTGTGAACTTTCCAAGCTCATTGCAGTCATCACTGTGTTAGCTTTTCTCCCTGTATTTGAAGGAAATTTGGAATTGGAGGAAGAAAAGACAATGCCAAAGAAAGCCCAAGTAAACAGATGCTCTGAGTATGAGTTTTGATGCTCGGAACTATTGCATCCCTCACTTCAGTTATCTGCCACAGACAATCACATTATCATGGCCTAAATCTCTGCCTAAACCAAATTTCCCTGTACCCCTTGGATTCTGCAAGGTGTTATCAGTGGCAGTTGGTGTTTTAAAGACACTCTCATTCAGAGCAGGAAACTAGGTCTTAATGTATGGGAATGTTCTCCTACCAAGCAATGTACAGATTTATGAATGGGCAAACAACATATATAGCTAGAATTAGAGATTCTTTTGTTACAAGTTAACATGCAGTTGTTCTACCCAGAAAGAGATGTCTCCAGACCAGATATGTCAAATGCTCAACACTGTTCTCAATAAGAGTGCTTTCTTAAGGAAAGCAAGTTGAAGTGTGCACCAAATCTTTCTGGAATAACAAGTTCATCAAACACTTGTCTTCTGAGAGCACAAATGTAAGATCTGAACTCTGATATAAGTGTCGTTGAAGTACTGTGAATTGCTAACCAAGGTACAAATATATACTCTCACTTGTCTCCTTGAGAGAAAAAACCTCCAGATGTTCTAAAGGATCTCTTAGCTATCAATTTCATACTCTAAATCACCCAGAATTTTCATATTTCTTGCAGGTAAGTCAGGAACAAGTTAGCAAGCCATTCTACATAAAGACAAATCTCTGAATCTATCCTGACCCTGTCTCCAATTACCTCTCAGGTGAGAATGCAATTAAGATTTAGAGCATGCTTTAACAATTCATACATCTGAGATTTTAGCTACCTGAAACATATTTTACTAGTCTGTAATGCACAGTGTTGGGCTTCAGCTCTGACAGCAGCAGTGTGGCACAGTCCTGCAATCATACAGCCACACAAAATTTCAGCTCCACTGAAAGGGCAGGTATCCTACTTAGGAACCAGTCAAAAACATGGGAAAGGCAATTAACCTTACAACACCCCTGGTATTTTGAGACAGTCTGACTGCATGAGGGGACCTTACAAACTAAAACCACTCCTGGTAATAATGAGTCCAATTAATCACATCAAAAGAACAAGGCACTTGTTGGGGCCACTTTGTTTGTTCTGCTCTGAGGAATAGAGATGGTAAAGGGCCCACATGCAGACAGACACTGATGCCTGCAAACTCCTGAAAGGTAGCAGGCACTCAGGTTAAATGAACATTTTGAGTGGGCTGCCTGTTGACAGAGCATCTCTGAGAGCAGCAAGATGGGTAACTGTTCCTTCTAAAAGGAGGAGATTGGAAGTGAATGAGCTGAGTGGGATGAGTGAGACTGAAACTTAATGCTGTGCAAATGCAGGCTGTCATAACACCCACGCTTCGAGATTGTCTACCAAAATCCTGGATGATGAAGGTTGCTTTAATCTTGTTGGGCTGGATACCATCAGCCCAGATCTTGAAAACACCACCTTACACCCTTAGCAATCCAATCCATTTGAACATGGTCACTTGCAAGAGGCAGTACTGCAGACCAGAGAGTGGCAGGTTCAAGACCAACTTTGAGTTACTATGCTGTTCTCCTTAACCTTCAATAGTGCATGTGCTTTATTTTCGTATGTTAAAATACAACTTTAAAGAAAATAATATGCTACATAAGCAAACATTATAAACTAAGTTTGTTACATTCCTTCCACAATTCCACAACTCCAAGGCAACCTTCCTAGGGGGGATTAATGAGAAAAACACTGTTGGTGGCAACAGACAGCAGGTAGTTTTGGGAGAGGAACACCATGGATCAGACAAAAGGTGGTGTACAATGCTGACTCACAGAAATTTCTGTAGTATAAAATATTACAGAGACTTCTCTAAATGAACTGATAAAAAGGCAAGGACACATCTCACTCCCACCACTTTTCACAAGGAATGTTTAATACTAATTTATCACAGTTATGTATTTGGTTATACCTCATTTACATCACAATGTTTGAAGCATAGGTTCAATACATAACTTAAAAGCCAGTCCAAATCAACTCTATCTATTCATCATCTCCATTCCCTTTCACATTGTTATATAGAACTGGGGTTGAATTAATGGGGGTACAAAGGTGATCTCAGACCTTCCCATTTCATAAAGCATAAGAATGGTCATAGTTGGTCAGATAAAAAATCCATTTAATCCAATATCCTATCTCCTAATCAATGGTTATTAGGAGATGTTTAGAGAAGAGAATAAGGCAAGCATATACAATTCTTCCTCCTGTGGATTGCTGAGCCCTTAATAATTTCAAATGCAATTTTCCTGAACAGGATATGGCTTCTAGGTACATGCTAATGCTCAACATGTTTTTTCATTCCAAGTATCCAGTCTTTCTTTGAACCTCAATGTATAAATCTCAAGCACCCTTCTCTCTGCTCCTCAAAAAAATTGCTGCCACTATTTCTGTTTCCACTGTCCTGTATCAAGGAAACAAAGAACAGGAATTAAGAGTTGGGCAAGAGCCTTTCCAGAGGACAGAGCAGGGTGGTGTGCACAGAGCTCAGTCCCTTTATTCCCAGTGAGACTGCATTTGGTCCATTACAAGAATATGTATTAATTGTCCTCTTCAGTTAACCTCAATAACAATAACAATTATTTTTCTCCTTTTGACATATATGCTTTTCTGATGGCATTGCCTTCTGTGATTTCAGCTATGGAACTCACTGCATTGAATTTAAATCTGAAATGCCCATCAGTTTCAGTGATGCTTATCAACAAATTCCTTACTGCTCTTTTCAGTGGTGGAGGAATAGGACAGGAGCTACTTCATATGATCACTGACTGCATGAGTTTATGAAAAGAAAAAGGAACAGAGCAAACTGATCCTTAGCCTTGTCAACAAGAGTACAATAAATCTGATATACACATGCACATACACAGTGGAATCAGCATTAGCCAGGCTGTAAATCTTATTTCAGTATTAAACAAACATTTTACTAATTCACAATTTTCCATGGGTAAACATCTCTTCTTGTTGGAGGCACAAAACAGGAAGCTATTTTATTCAATTATAATGTTAAAAAACAGAGCAGTGAACAACTGCCACTCCATGACATCAACAACTATCAGAAAAATAATACTGTCCTCTCAGTCACAGCACTATAGAAGGGCTCATTTATAAAACTTCATGAGTGACTTGCATGCTTACTTTTTTGCCTGCAGACCTACTGTCCCTGCATATGCACAGCAAGGAGATGAAGGAGCATGTCTATTAGGAGGGTACTGCACACATAAATAACCAATTTGAAAGCTCACTGGGTGCACAGTGGCCTTATTACCACTATGTATCTAGCTCGTCCTTGTTCTTTGGCATTTACACTTCAGAACACAGAGCCCTTACTGCCTCTGGGGACAAAAATCCCTGGTTTTTCCCTTACTCTGGAAAAACCTCCAGGGTGCTTTTTGTGACAAAGACTCTATCAAGCAGCTCTCAATACAGAAAAACTACAATTCTTCTAAAAGTTTTTATGACTCATATAGGATCATATTTGACAGGCAAGAAGTCATCTGGCACCAAGAACGTGGCTTAGAGCTCCATCTCTGGGCAAGCACTGCAGGAACAAGTTCTCAGCCCAACAGCACATGAGTGGTGCCAGAGGTGTTGTCTCATTCTCATCCCAAAGAGGACTCCAGACTACAGAGCAGTTTATTGATAAGAAGCTAGGAACTGAGGAAGGCTGGGAGATAGGTAGGCAAATAGGGCTTAGGCAGGCAAATAGGACTCTTACATTTGAGGGTCACTAAAATTCCTACCGTGCACAGAATACATCAGCAACAAAAATGTTTGAGATGTCTGCAATGTATTGTGCAAGGGAGAAATGTGAAGCCTTTTCTTTTAAAAAGGGGTAACCTAAGAGATTTTGCACTCTTCTCTTCCTTGTCCAGCAGGAAGAGGCTTATGCTTTAGCATAAGCAGCAGCTGCCACTGTTCCTGGCAGCATGAAGAATCTGGTGCTGTGCCAGTAACAGACAAAGAGTAATATGTAGGTGCATGTTTGGTGCCAAAACTGCAACTGAAATGGGGCTGAAAGGAATTACGTTAAACTTATCTGCCATTTGAACCTAGTATGGATGTGTAGTGCTGAATTTTACTTCATCAGGATCTGCCAGAAGACAAAAGCAAAGAGGAGAGATCGAGTTGGAGTCAGTAGAAGAGGTTCTGTGCAGACTGGATGCCCCCAAACCTGGAATTTTTAATAAAGCCCTTTAAAATATACCCCACCAGCTTTAGTGTGTTGAGTGGATTCAAATAGCGATGTCAGCCTGTATTTCTTCCTGGAAGGGTGAAGCCCTGAGCACAAGCAAAATAAGTAATTGCTTGACAGCTCTGCATCCCCTCAGCAAATTGCTGCCTAGTCTTCCACAAGAGCAGAGGCTATGGAAAGGCTCATTATACTCCCTTCATCAGTAAAACTGGGAGAGAAAGGAGGGAAAAGCCATAAGAATAAACAGAGATGGCTGCTTTGAGCTTCATAGGTCCTTAACAACATTCAACCCACATTCTGACTTGGGCCCCCAAATTTTACAATACAAATTGCTGGATTTACCTGTTTGCTATATTCCAAACAGATACTTTAGCAGAAGTTTCCTCTTGAAATATGAAAATTCATATGGCTTTTAATATTGTGCTTGTCACTAGATGACCACAACAGAGTAGAAATAAGGAAAAATCTTACCTACCCAACCAGAAAAAAAAAAAAAAGCAAGAGATAATTGGGAAAATATACCAATACATTCTCAGATGTACAAAAAGCAAGAGTTCTGCTGAAGTTCAACAGATGCTATTGTTGTATTTCAAGTTTTATTTTAGAACTATTTTGAAGAAGGCTTGCAAGCATTCTTTATTTTAAATTTGTAATTTATACACATTTTCAGTAGTTGCCAATTGCCATTTTAGGCACACAAAACAAAGAGCAACAGAGATAAAAGTGCCCTGTCAGTCCAATATCTTGAGTACCTCTATAATAATAAAAATAGTTCNCCTAATTTTATTGTTATTTGTTTTTTTGTACAGAAACGTATAGTCTAAAGACTTGTATTACTTAAATTAAAGCAATTTTATTGTTACTTACAAGTGCATACTAAAAGCTAGGATTTTGAGGACTAAAACTCCTCAAAACTAGGAGTGAAAACATTTCCTATTATTTTCTTCTTCTTTTTTTTCCCCCTAGTTTTTGTTTTATAATGTTGGTAAAATGAAGCAGTTTTTTTGCAGAACATTTATTTTTCACTCTGGAACAATTCTGTCAGATCTTTTCCTCTCAGTTGTCTCAACTCACATTAACAGAGAGGCTTTCAGGAAAATTTCCTACCTCAGCAGAAAGTGAGACAAATGCCTCTGATATTCACATACAGAAATTCAGTTTAAAAATAGGTAATAAATATACAATTGGGAAGAAGTAGAAGAAAAGTATGTGGAATAGGAAGTAGAAACTTACAGTCTTTGTTCTTCTATGCAGTTCTAGTGTTATCAACAGTGAATTAAAACTTCCTCAATACATTAGGGAAGTGGATGTTAGCAAATCTGAGAAGTCAGAACTGTAAATATGCAAGCGTAGGACTCCATAAGGGTTGCTCTTTCCTTATTTAGTGGCTGTGATGTAATTAATGTTTTTGCTGAGGCAGAGTCTCTGTGAGTCAAATATACAACTCCATTACAGATAAACCATAAGTTTAGAAATTCAATGAACTCCAGAGCTTGGAAAGCTGCTATTACAAATGTCAGCAAATGAGCATGTCTGAGGGGTATAAATTACATGTCCCGTTTCAATTCTGTTTGCTTTTGATTCTGTCACTTTAAAATGCTTATAAATGTCCATGGCAGCATGTACATTACTGCTTCCTGCTTTGAGCATCCCATGGGTAGCAACAGCAAGTGGTCTCCCCACTGTTTAAATGAAAACACTGTTCTGGTCACACAGGACAGCACTTGATAACAAACTTGGCCTTTCTTCACCTGACAAGCAACCATTTTTGAATGGTTATACCCATTATGCCTTTCCTAATGTATTTTTTTACTGTATCAAGTGTAAGTTAAAAAAATTCAGCATCTCCAATGCTTAAGTGCCAGTCCAAACACCACCAAAAGAATGCAAAAGGTGGTGAGAGTCAGCAGTGCTAAAAAAAGTCAGCAATGCTACCTGAACACAAAAACAATGCCACTGAGGTAAAGGACACAAGCCTATTTTGAGACTCTAGCATGGTGACTACAACTATAAGGCAGAAAAATTAGTGCTGATGATTGACCTCCCTTTGATGTGAAAAATCTGTCTCAAATAGAGAATGCCAAAACTGCCAAGTGAGATGTAGAGGTATTATCGCACTCAAGATATTAGAATCTGCTTGGAAGTTTACAACAGTTGCTCTTCCTTCCTACTAAAAAACTGTATGGCCCAAGTCAGAAGAATCCTGAAATATGTAATATAACTTGGGTTGAAAAATGGCAGATTTGCAAACTCTATCCACAAATGTCCACAAAGTGAGGAATTTGACACCAATTGGATGGTATTGCACAGAAGATAACAGATCTTCCATGAGGTATTAACACTACAGGAAGGTCTCTTCTGCCTTCCTTAAAGTCACCACTTTTAAATCCCAACTTGCCTCATAATCCTACAGATGCTGAGTTCCAATCTGACTGACAAAATTAAAACATGCCTTTTCGTTTGCAGAAAATATTTTCAGGGGAAAAATAAAAAAGAATTAACCATGTATTTTCATCAAAGTCAGTGATTTTTTTTCACAATTCCCAAAATATAGGTGAGAATTTGATTACACATTGGCTAAAAAGGGACTAGAATAAGAGGTATCTGAACACAAAAAAAAGAATGATTTTTCTAGATGGTCAGTTATCACAATAATCCTGGCAGGCCAAGTAACTATGATTCAGAGCTCAGAAACTTCACAAAGCCCAAAGCATCTGACAGATAGTTCTGGCATATCTACTGCTAATCCTCACCAGAGCTGTGGACTTGAAATTTTCACTGCCAAGCCACCTGACTAAACAATGCATCTCTTATTTCAAACTTTCCCTCCCAGTGCTATGCAGTGGACTCTGCTTGGGTGGGGAACAGAGCAACTATGAGATCATGTAATGAAAAGCACTGGAAATGAAAGATTAAAAATTGAAAACTTCTTGCAATTGAAAACTTCTGCATGAAGACTATAATTTTACTCTTCCTTTCTGGGAAGCTAATGCCAACAGAAACACTACAGATTCTTGAACTTAATTTTTGTAACTTTCAAAAATTTTCTTCTTATTAANCAAAACCAGATTACTCAAAAAGGCCAGAAAGTAGGGCAAACAGATTACCACCTTTCATAGAGAAACCATGAGCTCTTTTGCAATTCCTTGCAGAATGGAGAGATTTCTTAGGAAATAAAATAACTAGTCCATGATTCTAATTCACTTAAGGGCTTCTGTTAGCCCAGGAAAATTCAGCAATGAGACAGTCCACACACAGAGTACTTGTTGCATGTGTTTCTCCTGTGCTTTNNAGTACTTGTTGCATGTGCTTTTCCTGTGCTTTACTACTGATAAGGCACCATTGCCAATGACATTTAAGGATGATTTAATAACAGCAAATCAGTCCTACTCTCACTGAAATTTCAACTGTTTATGTAAAAATTGCTCTTAAAGGTAAGACCACTAAAAAGGAAAAGAATAAAACCTCACCAAAGAGTGCAACTGTAAAACCTACTTGGCCTCCTTATGATATGGGATTGACTGAGAATAAAGGGCAGCATGGAATTGTAAAAAATGACCATTTGCTGAGCTGGCTCAACAGATCTGTGTGTAGAAACCAGCAGGCTGCTCCTGGCAAACCAAGAATTCTGTCCACAGATGATTTTCTCTGTGGCAAATCTAGCTTGGAGAAGAAGGGGAAGCCTAGAGTAAGAACACTCATAGATATCCTTGGTGTTATTTTAAATAGAGAAGTAAAGATGAAGATATTTCAAAATCTGATCTATAATTTGTTTTCCCTTTACACTCTGTAAACAAGATTATTTGACCCATGGTAATCTTTATATTTTGAAAGGATCAGCCTTGTATAGCTACTTTAATTGAAAGGTACATTAGAAACAGAAACAGATGTATGACAAACAGCTGTATGGTAGACCTGTTTCCAAGCTTCCAGAAAACTTAGAAAATATAGTGTTTGCAAAAAAACAATTATGCAAATGAGCAACACTTCTAACAATCTTTTTTCTGCTTAGTTAAACTGCAAATGTCCCTCAAAACAACAGAATCCTTTCAAACAGAATTCTTTCAAACCCTAGATCATTACTTTGCAATTCCTAACATCCACTTCATAAACTGATCACCTTAATTCCTAAATAATTATTACAAACTATTTCTGAGAGAACTGGGTTTTTCAAAAGCTAAGTAAAAAACTTATAGAAGCAGAACATGGATCTGAAGATGGGTGTGAGAATAGATTAACCTTTTTCAGTTTAAAACCACTGCCTCTTGTCCTGCCTCTGCAGACTCTGATGAAAAGT
>VZTT01059824.1:6376-22023 GCA_013400855.1 Buphagus erythrorhynchus
AGATGAAAAAAACCTGGACATCTATTCAACTCATCAATTCAGCCAGCAGTGAGGAGCAAACTCTAGCTACAGTATTAATGAGTTGTTTATCAGGTCAAGCCTAAAACTTGTATGTTTTTGTATGTTCTCCCAAACTCTTGTATGATCTTAGGTGTCTTTGCCACAGAGAGAAGCTTCATTGTTATACTTGGATACTTGTAAGATTTGCAAAATGCTACATATTCATCCAAAAAAAAAAATCCCAAAAAAACCCCACCAAGTTACTCATAAAAAATCAGTTTAATTCTCTCCTCAAAATGGCATTTATCTTGCCTGTACTCACTGAGAGTGAGAAAGATCAAGATAATGCACTTATTTTTAATTTGGAGTAATTTTGTTGAATCTCACCTGAATTACTCTAGGTATAATTTGTGGCACATAACAATGACATTATTTTTGACAGATAAAAACTAGACTGTCTTCGCTATTTTTTGACTCCTAAATCATTGTTCATCACTCTGTACTGGTACATTTTGAAATGTGCCTTCCAGTGGAAAATGTCCCTGCTTGTGACAGGGGGTAGGACCTGGATGATCTTTAAGGTCTCTTCCAACCAAAACCAGTCCATGATTCAATGGGAAGATAATAAGGATGTGCAAACATAGGAAAATGCAATCAATCCAAAATGAGTATAATGATTTCTCAGCCAAAATTAACAAAGCTATGGATAAGAAGAACACTAGAATATCAGGTTGGAGACATGAGAGCATCCTCTTTCTGTGTGACATGGGGTTTTTTGTGCAAAATGAAACAAGTCAATATGCCTCATTCCAGCCAAGGATAACATCTGCTTTTGTATTTGGGGAGTAATGTGACTCAGAGACCCACAAATACTTTTTCTTGCCTGTACAAGCTCTTTTCATTATGCTAAAAGCTCATTACCATTTTAATTTTTAGATCACGATTCTCATTACTTGCTACTTAAAAAAAAAAAAAAAGAAAAAGGCTTAAGGTTTGAGCTGTGTGTAGTGCTGGAGAGCTTGCATGGGCATCAAAACTTTTTTCCCCAGAGTGCATGGGAAAGTACTCAATGGCTCAGCAGATACTGGACTATCCAGAACCCCACGATAAGGGTGGTAAAACTGTTTCCTCCTTGAGCTATTGCTCATGAGGGATTTTGCACTTTCTTTGAAAGGCACGGGTTAGGAATGGATGCTAAGATCCAAAGGAAGGTTTTAGGATTTTGGGGGGTGTGGTTTATGGGTGATTATCATGGTGCTTGGCTTACAGCTGGACTAGATGGCCTTGAGTTTCTTCCAGCCCTGACAATGCTGTGATTCTGTGATCAGTTATAAGAAAACAGTTTTCTCTGGTGTCCTCCTTAGAGGGACAAGGTCTCTGTCCCACAGGTGGTGAATGTCATCAACTCACAAGAAAGCAGAACTGCTTAAAATTAAACCTTTTCTGTTCAAGATGAGGGGGAATATATTCAAACTGCTTGACATGACCTTACTCAAATTTACAGAAGCCTGTTTAAAGAGCACATCCTACTTCTACCATCCCAGAGCAATTTTTAAGCATTTCAAGCCATATTCTGTTGACATGTGCAACACCATAAACACCCACTGCCATTCATACATGGCTAAATGACACAAACATCTCCTACCCTGTGGAGTTTCACAGTACTCCAGTGAAAATGATGGGAAAGGAAGGAGATCCAGCTTTTCATTGCTGTCCCTCCTTCAGCCTCCTCTCTTCTGCTCCTACAAATCTTTACATACTAAATGGATGAAATGAAGTTTTTAACCCAAGGTCAGCTGGGCCTTGCAATGCCCAGCATGAAAAGCTTTTGGGCACCTCACAGGAACAGCACTGGCACTAGAGTTATGTGCATTAGGCACCAGCACTGTTATTTATGCCTTATTATGTTATTTAATAAGGAGTTTTTCAGATAATGACCGACAAATGCGCTTTAGTTTAGGGCACAGAACAGAAAGTTTACATGCTAATGGCAACAGCCAGGAAAGAAACATGATAGGCAGGGACACAGAAGAGTAAACAAGAGAGGCAGAATTTGAAAATGGCAAAGATGCAAGCAAATATTTGTGCAGGCTAGCTAATGTCAACCTACCACCACAGTGCCTGGGGGATGTGGTCCCCAAGAAGGACCCTGAGCTCCCTCCTGTGTGCCTCTCAAGGGGAAAAGGCTTATCCAGCCAGAAAATGCCCCAGCACTCTGGGGAAGAGGAGATATTTCTCAGACACACGCTTTAGAGTGGAATTCTCAAAGAGATACTTGAGACACTTTGTTAAGCACAAAAACTCAGAAGCTGCTAGGGTGCAGAGCCAAACAAAGCCCTCGTGGGGAATTCTGAGGGAGCAGAAATGCTGACACACCTTCCTTGAAGTGTCTGTATTTTGTTAGATGCAGAACTAAAATCCAGCTAAACAGAAATATCCCACTTGAAAAAATAAAGTTTAAATAAGCTCAGTGCCCAAATGCCTGTGTTTAAAGCTCAGGTACATTAAAAGTAAAAAACAGAGACAATGTTATTGGAAGACAAGATGCAAATTAGAGAGTCTAATCTCTGTGCAGTGATCAGCACACTCACTTTATCAGGTTTCCATCTGTCATCTGAGCTGCAAGTTTACAGGCAATGTACTGTCTGTCCTGAAATCTACATCTCTGATAAGGCATTCTGGTTTCTGTGCTGGAGAGTCTCCTCCATTGAGATAACCAGTCTTTTATTTGGGGAAAAAGGTAAGGGAATTTATTCACAAACACACTGGAAAACTGACAGCTTTTCTGTCTGTTTTCACTTTTGAAAGAACGTTGCAATTTCAAAGTTTCCTCCTAGAATGGGAATAAAATTTCCAAACTCAGAAAAAATGTTTAGAATAAACAGGCTTTTTTCAGGTGATGGTAAAGAGTACTGTCAACAGAACTAAATGGAATTTAAAAGACCATCAGATTTAATAAACTTTTCTGAATAGTTTTCCTATAAGTTGTTTTTCTAGTAGATCACAAAACTCCCTGTTAAAGAGCCAAAAATATTATTAAGCAAAAAAATTAAAAGCACAGGTGCTAGGGTGCCATGCTGGACAGAAGTCTTGTGGTGAATGTTGAGGAAACAGAAATATTAACATTTCTGAGTATTGAGCACTGCTCATATAGGGAATTGCAAAGGCCTTTCCTTATTTTATGTTAGATTTAATTTCAACCTAAAAATTGTTCTATTCTTGCAATAAAGCACCAGGAGTAGCAAATCTGAAACCAGTCTGTAAATGAGATATCCCATAGACAGGGGAAAGGCAGAAGTGTTTTCTATCAAACCTATTTAGTCTCTAAAGCCAGCTGTGCATGGAATCCATGCTTTATGACTGTCAGGTAAGACTGACCACAGGTAACTTGGGTTTTATTGTAACATAGAAAAGCTGAATTGATACATCTGTAAAATTTGCAGACTGTTTTATTTATGCATATATGCTTTTGCAAAAGGAAATAAACATTTCTGAAAGACAGACCCTCTGTGAGCAGACCCCTGATAACAAATCTGAACCACCTCTAAATAAATCTATTGTTGCTCTTTGTCCACATATTAAACAAGATTAAAATTAAAAAGTAGAAAACCAGAGTGCCAAAAACTTGCATAAAACTGATCAAAACTCATAAGCCCTTTGTGCAACTGGTGTTAAATCTAGATGCAATGTGCATTATGTTACCACCTGGGCTCATCTTATTCTGGCCAAAACAATATCCTCTGCAGGTGTGCAGGAGAAGCAGGAACCTAACAGTGCTCTAGAGAAAGGGGAGGAAGTGGCAGCTTTGGCTGAGGCTTTCACATCAAGGGTGCAGTCAAGGAACTTTGAGCTGCACAGCAGAGGATGAGCAGGTCTGTATGCAGAAATCTCTGTGTGCAGAACCACGTGCAGATGTGGGCACCTGTTGCCAGAAACATTTCCCTGAGTACTGCTGACCCAGCTGGAAATGGCAGCACATGCCAGTAGCAATATTTCCTGGGATTAATAAAAGAAGGATCAATTAGACAAACATAGTCTTTCATATTTATCATAATCACCATATTTATGAGCTGATTCTGACATTTCTTTTTCTTTCCACTTTTCTCATTTCTGCTGCAGAAGTAGCTGAAGAATGCTGATGAGATATGAATGACAGTAATTCAACCCTTAGCTGCACCCAGTGCATAAAGTTCAAACCCAAATGAGAGGGTTTTGGACAGAGAAGTAATAAATTTCACTGGTGATCCTGGTTTCTCAGCTTCTATGAAGCACCAGGTCCACCAGGAAAGTGCTTGTTGCTTCATGAATACCTGGTGTTTCTTCCTCATCAGTTCAAAATTCATCAAAAGTGTGAGTGAGACTCTGGAAGACTTTTCTTAGACCTTCTGCATTATTTCCTGTATAAGAGACATATAATTTATATCCCTCTCATTCAGCTGAGAGAGGTTCTCAGCAACATTTCTCCATAGTGACCTGCATCACTTCTCCACAGCTATTTGGAAGGTAGAGCATCCAAGCCAGGGGAAGAGATACACTTTGAGCATTTGCAAGACTTTGTTATTCAAAACACAGTTTGAAAATGGCTGTAGGAATTTAATTAGAAACTTCCATTAGGAGATTAGATGACTAGAACAAAGAAAACCAGTGAAAAGGCTTCTTATTAAAACCAGTAGCACTGCAGAATGTTGATAATATAACAAAGGAATGAGTGGATATGCATAGCAAATTATTAAAGGTTACAGATAAACGTCCAAAACTTGCTTAGTTTCTGGTTGTCCTGGTATATACAGAAGTCACTGAGAGGAGATGAGAGAGGTCCCTGCCCCTGCAGAATACAGTGGCTGAGGTAGCCAGAGGTATCAGAGCACAAAGCTCAGCAGTGCTGTGCAATTACCTGTTTGCATCTTTCCAGCTCTAGTGCATAAGTGAAGCATGAACAAACACACACAAGTCCACAGGTTGCAGCATGAATTCTAGCCACAGAGATCAGTAAATGCAAACTCCTCTGGTAAAGAATTGTGCCTGGAAGAAGGTGAGGCTATGCCTGCAAAAGGACTGGAGCAAGAAGAGACTCACAGTCCTGGACACTGCAGAATCCTTAAATACCCTCACTGGGTAGTGTCAGCTCAGGTGAGCTTAAGCTCTAGAAATTGCTGCCCAGAAAAGTGTCTGGCAGATTCCCTGGGCAGAGAATAAGAAAAAAAAAATCAATGAAAGATTTAAGATCAAACTTGAATATAATTTGATTAAGTTTACCTTCCTGGAATGCAGAGGAGTTGCTGCCATTTGTGGTTAGTACTTAGAATGCTCTCACTCAAAACAGTCCTACTGTTTCCATCCAAGAGTGGTTCATATTCTCATTAACTATCCAACCCCAAGTTCTTATGGTTCTGTCCTCTACAACCATCTGATCTGTGCCTAGTTTTATAATTCTACAAATAGGAGTTCAGTTTTATTCAAATCAAATTTTCTGATGCATTCTGGCCCACTTTTGAATCTGCACTGCAAATTTTCAAGACTCAGCCAAGAGCAGTCAGTGGGTTTGCAGGATGTGGGAACAAACAGCTGAGGCTCAAAGCTTTTCACATCAGAAGTGCTGGATTCCCCCAGCCATCAAGGGTGAGAATGTTGGCTATGCCTGCACAACCTTGCAATCCTGAGCTTGCCCAGGGCTCCTCAGCCAGCTGAGCACTGGTGATGTAGGTGCTTTGCTGTCAGTATCTGAGTTAGGTCATGCAGAGTCTGATCAGATATCTTTGCATGATGCTTCAGGAAACATTGAATGATGAATTGTAGTTTTTAAAAAATGCCTTTCTTACCAACAATACAGTGTCCATTTATATGAATACAGATTACTATTCCCTCTATTATTGCTTGAGAAAGAATCCTTAAATAACCAAGACAAAATCATTACATGGGTAGCACTCAGCTGTGCCTCAACCAAAACATCCTACCATGTTTTCCACATTCCAGTGGGCTCCAGTGAGCCAACACCAACTGCCTTGTGCCTCCTTGCACTGCTGTGAAAGATCTTTCTTAATGAGAATAATGTGCCTTCCTACCACCCTGCCCGGTTGGAAGTCAAGGCTGTGCAGGTAGCAGCTGCCAAGGGCAACATCTGGACAATTTTTGCCTATAAAAAAACAATAAATTAGCACACAAAGATTTGCACAGACAAGTTTCCTCTTCATTAATACAATACAGCATTTTGGTGGTTGCCAGTTACTAAAAGGTTAATAAATCTGAATATTTCCAAGAAAAAGTAAGGGTATTACAAGATGAGCAGATAGCTAGATGGATGACTGTAAAATACTAGAAAATTGCTGATTAGTTTGCTAAAGGGCAGAGGCAAATTACAATCATTGTCTTTTGTTCTTGTGAACCCAAGGCATTCTTTTTTTTTTTTTTTAGTCAAGCTATTTTGAAATGAACTATACAAGAAACTATGATGTCCTAAGAAAAAGTGAATTTAGCCCAGGATATTTAAATGGGTCATGAAGCCAACATGGAGCAATACTGAAACACCCCAACATGTTTGCACATTTCAACATTTCAGAGGCTTCATGCAGTTTGGAAAAGGCAAGAAAACATTCAAATGTCTTTGTAAGAGTACTAGAGTATATTAAGGTCAATGTTATGGAAACACAAGCTTCCTCCCCTTTGAATATAGAGAAGAAATTGTACAGCTACTGCAATACAAAATTTCACCTAGTTCACAAGTCCAAAAATTAAAAAATCATTTCTTCTAGAGTACTTGCTGATGAAACTAGATGGGTTTACCTGCTTAGAAAAGGTAAGGGCTAAGGAGGAGAAGCACGTGATGGTGGCAGAACAGCTCTGAAACAGACCTTGCTTTGTATTTACAATTTTTCCATAATAGTTATTACTACCCTACTAAAATAAACCAAATCCAAACACCACAAATCCTCCACAAAAGCCTTTGATGGTTCCTGAAAAAATCCTGGTTATACCGTGACTATTTCTTTCAGAAACTCAGAAGAAGAAACAAACTCTCTGTCTGAAGAAAAATTAAGCCATCTCCAGTCTTTGAGGTTGTTACACAGCAAGAGTACAGCTGCCTTAGCTGGATTCCCACAGCAGCTGGTAGCTTCTCACCCAGCAGCAATCTGGACTAGAATGCCTTTTTATTTGAGTACATCTTTGTTTTGCCATGAAGAATGACTGAATCTCTGATGGCAATGATCTCATGCACAGCACAACAACAGCTGGGAGCACCACCCCACTGTGGCCATGGCTGAGAGCTCCCTTGACCTGAAGCTCAGCAAAGGAAAGTTCACTTTGGTCTCCTTGGTCTCTGGCAGCAGCTTGGTGACAGCACTGGGGAGGGCAGGGCAGCAGCCCAGGAATTCCCAGTGATGCCAGTCAAGCTCAGGAGGAGCCTGGCAGCCTTTTCCAGAGGCAAGGGGTCACCCTGGAGGCAACCGGGACCTTTGGAAGTCAACAGCCTTGGGAGTCCCTTGGGCCCCTTCTTCAGGCAACAGTTCCTCAAATTTCACTCAAAATAACTCTACTATTCCCCCAGCCACACAACATCTATTTAAACTTATGTTTATATGGTAATATTTAAATTATAAAGCACTGGCCTTTCACCTTTAGGTTCCTGTCTGGATTCAAACCCTCTTCCTATGGGAAATGAGTTTGGTGGCCTAAGCAGAGTCTCGAGTAGACAAAAGTCCTTATCTCTAAACTCCAAACATAATTCAGCACAACATGTCATGATTGGAATTCCCTGCTCAGGAAAAGACAAGGAATGAGCTTGTGTCAAAAGTAAATTACCTAAGTAATCAAATCAATACTGAATTCAAAGTGGAAATATCAAAATTATCAGGTGGTGCTGTGGAGGCTACAAAATTGCTGTTTAGCACAATGTTTTCCAGCTACATTCAAAATGAGAAATGTCATTTAGAGCAGATAAACTACAAAAAATGAGGTCAAAGCAGCAAAGAAGCATTAGCTGAGAACCTTAATAAATTAAAAAATTTCCTTGACTAGCACCTTATCTTCCCTGGAAGAATGCATACAGTCTGGAACTGTGTATCTTCCCTCCTCACGAGTGTGAGGCAAAGAACCATGATCTCCATCTCAGATACATTTGAAGATGGCTGTGCATGGGGTAGAAATACCATTTAGAGGTGAGTCTTTACACAAATCTGATGAGTTTAAAATTGGACATTGCATGTTGTGACAAAATACCTACAGATGAACTCTCGTAACTTTAAGTTCAAAGAAATTCAAGAAAATACAGGTGAATACTGTCCCTTTCTTGGGTTGGAGGGGATAAAAAGATGTAACAGGCTATGAACCTTTTCACCTGATGATGTAAAAGCAAAACAAAGTAGCTCTTAGCCATGTTGTGATCCTTGAAGCACCTTGTGGTCAAGTTCACATGGCATGAGATATCCACTTCATCCCTGAATGTTTGCTTTATAGTCTCTACCCTTAACTCACCACAAAATGGATGGCAGTTTCATTACAGAATGGCATCACTTCAAATTCAAGTCAAACTTCAAATTACTGATCATAAAAATATCAGTTATTGTTTGAAGGATTGTTAGAGCACTCTTTCTTTTTTTTTTTTATTTTTATTTTTATCAGCATCACTGTTTAGTGCAACGTACACAAGGGGTTGAGTGAGGGAGCAATGGTGGAAAGAAATCAAACCTGGCTGAAGAGCTAAGAGTTTGCAATACCCTACCCATACAAACAAGCTTCTATCGCAGTTACAGACAGCAGAAATAAAAGGGAGCTTTTTGGCTCACAGCTATAAAAAAAAAAATTATCATAGTGATGAAGTTCCTCAGCCATCAACAGAGCTGTGATAACGCTGTTTGATGATGATTTTCCCATGAATGTTAAACAGCCGCCACTGCGGAGGAAAAGGAGCTTATCTGCACCTAATACTGATCTCTAATTCCTGCCCTTCTTGAACCATCCATTTTCTAACAGCATTAACTGGCAAATTTACATCCCATCTTAATGCTGCTAAAGAGGACAGGAGATGAAGAGTAAATGACAGCAGTGTAATGAGGATGGCTTTTTTCTCCTTTCTCTTTAATGGCTGAAGATTTACACAATTGTCTGTAAGCTTATATAGAGAGCTTACCTGAACCTTTTGCCAGCATGGATTCAACTTACAGGAGCTTTTGTTAACTAAATACACATAAATATTTTTAAGGAGGTTTAATATTGTGACTTCAAAGAAAGCTAAAAGACAGGATGAGAAAAAATATTTTTTTTAGCATTTTGATTGTGGATAAAAATTGCTAATATTTCTTTCTTAAGCAGATGCAGTTGCATTTACAGAATAAAAAAAATCAGATCATAATAAAAATTCTTCTTCTGCTAAAAAATACTTGTCTTTTTTCTGTCATGCAGAAGAAGAAATTTTTTTTTCCAGTTACAGAATTTTAGTGAAGAATTATCTGCAAAACTCAGAAATCAATGGTTATCCAAGTACATTATGTAGAGCTGTGCTTCACATGTCACCCACAATATGGATTGCTTTCTGATCATGTCGCTGCCCTGCATGGCAGAGAGCAGAGCAAGGAGGGAATGTTCCAACACAGGAAACCACAGCAGCAACACTTGGCCAGATTCAGTCAAAGTCCCTCTACAGATCCAGATGATAATTTCAGTGGAAATTAGAACCAGTTCAAGACGTGTTGTTGATTTTCAAAAGGCTCTTGGTCTGACTCTGACACAAAAGACTAAATTTAATTAGCAAGAAATCTTTTTAAGATAGCTTTTTTCCCCCCTTATTCTTAATTTGTTTCATATATACTATTTCTCCAGAGTGTGTAAGGAAGACTGGAGTTGAAAGGGCAAACAGAAAATATTGTTTAGAAATACAAGGGTAGAGGCTTTAAATCCCACTCTATTAGAACCCAGGACAGCAAAGGTGTATGAAAGAAATGCAAAATGGGGACATTGCCATTTTTAAAAGATAATTTTAAATAGATTTTGTTAAAATCTATTCAATTTAATCTTCAGAAATTTCAGTTTTTATTTAATACACATTGCCACAATTTCCATGTCAGGCATGTCTCAAGTATTTAATATAGGTAAATATGCATCTATGCACGTATGCATATATATAAACACATACACACATGCAAATTTAACATTGTACCAAGGGTACATGACCACAAAAACACAAACCATAATAAAATACTCCAAATTAATTTTTATTCTTCTGTCAGTAATATTGGAAATGTGTAAATGTACCTAGAGAAGAGCACCCCAGCAGTGCCCTGTGTGTTGCCATACACCTGTGATGGCTCAGCTGATGAGGTTCAGGAGCCCTGAACCATGGCTGTGCTGGAAATGGGAGCAGACAGCAGCCCCAGGCCAGCTGCTGTGGCTGTAGTGGCTGTGGGGACACTCATTCCTGGAAGCACATGCATCTCAGAGTGCAAACTTCCTTTACTCTTAGGATAATATTTGGTAGCTACATTTATAGAGCATTCTCATCTAAGACTCCAGGGCCTAGATTTTCTAAGGTGTTTAGGTTTCTAAACTGCTTCATTGCCTTTGATGACTTTGGCATTTATTTTTGAGGACATTGGAACATGCTGGAGGTAGCACCCAAGACATCCAACACAGAATGCACAGAACTGATTACTGAAAGACATAATTTTTCATTCGCTATAAATGAAAATTTGGGTGCCTGCTCCTCTACATCAATACCTTGGTTCTAAGAGGCTGGTAAAATAAAGTCAGCTAATTTGTAATCTGTCTTTACAGTCCACAAAAATGTAAACAATGTGAGCTTCAAGCCAATCTAGTCAGCCCTCAATCCCACCAAACTGAACACAACTTTCCCATAACCATTTAAAGATACCTTAATTACCTGCCATAAGTAGATCTCAGTGAGTGAAATAAAAGTCTTACATACACAGAATAAATAAGAGGCTCATCTGAGGGCTTCTGTTTATTGATCAATTCAGATTTTTTTCTCAGTAATTGAGTTTTAAGTAGTACATTGCCATGGCTCAACACTACCTAGTTTCCAGAATCACTAAGGAAGTTGTCACACAGAGATTTTCACAGAAGAAACAGAGAAACCTGCATTTTGTGATGTGTAGATGAAACCCACTTCAGAGGCTGGGAAGGTCTGTATAATCCTGTTTTGGTTTTGGTTTTCCTTTGAGCACCATCCAAGCCTTCACTACAGCTGGTTTTCTGTCAGACAGAAGTGTCCTGTCACAGACATGTTTGCCTGTCCAAGGAGGTCCCAAACTGAACCATTTTCCTCACCTTTCAGATATGCCATTAATAACCACATGTTTATTAGTGGAGCTGTCTGCATGACATATTAGTACTCTCCAGTCTGACTTTCCTGGCAGCCCAACCTTCTCATTGCACAAAACCTCCTGAAAGGACACAAAGGAAGAGCCCTAAACTCAGAAGCAAATGAGAACCCAAATGCACAGCAGGATATAGATGTGGAGGACACTGGAAAATATTCTAGGAAAAACAACTGCCATTCATGTCTGACTCCCTCTGCAGGGCTGTAATCATGGAAGTATCTCACTGCAGCTGGGTGAGACTTTTTTACAAAATGCTGTTTCCAGGAAAAATAGTACTTTTGTCATAAGAATCAAAACATTTTGATTTTCTTATAAAATCTGAATATATCTGTCAGGAAGGAACTCCCTTTGAACTAATGGGTTTGGGACTTTGCTTTTGTTTTAAAATGAAACTGAAACTGATAAATTGAAAACATCTGAATTATACTTCCCATGAGTCACTGCAGTGTATTGTGAAGAAAAACAGTNAATGAAACAGTTTAACATTTTTAGATTATTTATATTATATTATTTATATTAAACCGAAAAATCAGTGTGATATAATGAACCAAGATACATCAAAACTTAAGCATAGTAGGTATTTCTGTTTTCAGCTAGTTCCTCCACCCACACTCAGATTCAGAAATCAAATTAGTTTACAGGTGGCAAGAAGGTGCAAAGCCATGTCAGCATGGCAGTGTTTCCAATGACCCTGCAATGAAATCCAATTTTCATTTTGCTGCCCACCATAAATAAATAGAACAATATGAAAGGAAGGAAACTAGAAGCAACAGCACATATCCACCTGCATTACACATTTGAAATGAGATTAAAAAATGAAATTTTGTCACAAAATTTCAGTGTTTCAGCACGTAGCATCAGAATCACTCTTGGAAATGCAGAATGCCAAGTGTACCAAAACTCTACCTTACTATAAACTGCAGATCTTTTTCTGTGCATATAACAAACATTTTAGCATAACAGGACACAGCAAAAATGTACCTTCGGCTGTATTTTGCAAAATACTTTCTCCTGGGCTTCATATTTGGGAACATTAAGAGCAGGGAAATAATGGAGGAAAAAAAAAAAAGGCAGAAATTAGGGGTTTTTGAGAAAAAGCAGACACACCCTCACAACAACTAAACAAAGAAAGAAGCAAAGAGGAGTAAGTGCCATCCAAATTCCTTGAATACATCATGAAGCCCCATATTCTGCTAACACAAAGCCTTAGAGTGAGAGATGGGAAATATGATGTAGCATGACTGCATTTAATCAAGGTGAATGCCTCTCTGATGATTATCAAGTGAGGATAGATTTCTTGCTCCACTCTCTCTATAGTTGTACATGAAGAAAGATACTGAGATAACATCAAAAACCATAATAAGGAAAAGAGATTATGTTAACTGTTGCTTAAGAAATTTCTTTGTACCAGAGTAACAAACAAATTGAAGGCTTTAGAAATCAAAGGGCAATTTAATGTAGCAGTTTTACACAAACACAAAAGGATTAATAAAGAGCTGCCTCCTCTTGTTGCAGGTAGATCACAGAACTCTCACTGTTTCCAGCATGTCAGCAGTGGCTTCCTACTACCACCACCTTACACCAGCCCTGGGCTGACTGGCTTTATCTTCAAACCTGGATTATAGGCTGTCCAGTTTAGCTTTATTAGTACCTGATAGAAGAAAAATGCACTAGGAAGAAAACACTCAGCATATCTGCATAAGCAAGGTGTGGTTTTCATTTGTGATGTGGCTGTTTGTGACCTACCACCTATCTGGAATACCAAGCCAGAGATCCCTCCTGAGCTACAATAGTACTAGATTATATAACAGAAATGGATTTTATTTCAGAATAAAACAAGCTAAACACAGAAGGAACAGGCTGCATCAGAGACCCCTACATCAGGACCCAGAACAATAAAAATCTCAATATGTTTGACCAAACTGAAAATCCCTTCTCACATAAAGGCTGTGCTGGGGACTGTCTGAAGGTATAATATCTTCAGAACAATGAACAACTGGATTCTGCTGTAGTAAGAAATGTTTCTGACTACAAAGAAGCCAGGGAGGGATGTGCAGGTGAGAGGTTGCAGTGACTGCTCTGTAGTGCCACAAGGCAGTGCAGGACATTGCAAGATTTCCCTGCACAGAGCGTGTGGCTCACCTCAGGTGATCACCCTGATCTTTGTCTGTCTCTCCCTCCCACACCCTGGCTCAGAGATGAGGATGTGGACATTCAGGAAGTGCAGTGCCACCAGCTTTGAACTTTCCATCAGCCACTCTGAGGCTGTCCTAGGAATCCTCCAGATCCTCATGAGGCCATGCCTACTTCTAGTATGGTTTTTTGCATTATTTTGCAAAACAATATATTAATTTCAGCTAATGTGACTAGGAAATAGAAGAAAAAAGAAGGAAGAGGGAGTCATGGCAAAGTGATTTTATTTCCAACCACTCAATAGTGGGCATCCAGACTTGATCAAATAGATGGAAGCTGTCAGTCAGTTTTTTATACACAAAACCCACTGTGTTTTGCTTGTAGCTGTAGACCTACATTACTTTTTGTGAATGTGTCAAATTATGATGCTTATAATGCAGTACTGTGGATTCAGCCTCTGCAAAATATCACCAATGGCATTTTTAGTGGTCCAGTTTGAAAATGTGACCCTTAGAGACTTGATGAATAAAATTAGTCAACTCTGTAACTTTAAAATAGCTCTTTTCTAATTAAAGTGTGATGAAGCTTTTAGCCTATCTAGCTAGGGATGCAGAGTGCACGAGCAAACCAATTAGAGATAGTGGCAAAAACAAAATGGTGTCACAAAAAGATTTACCACATCAGTCCCTCCAGTAGCTGTACCATTTCTGCTGATAAAGGTGAAACAACAGCTACTGCTGCAGCTAAGGCTGAAGCTAATGTTAAGCTGACAAATCAACTTTTAGAGTCTTGGGAGATTCAGCAGAGCTATCAAGAGGCACAAAGGCTACTAATGCTTATGTCATACTTCTCAACTCTCACATTTTACCCAGGAGACACCAGATTTTTTTGGCTTAAAATTTTTTTGATTTTTGTATTCTCTTGGGCAAAAAAATCAAAGAAGCCCATTAATTCAATGAGAATTTCACATATCTCGCTGCTTGATTTTTTTTTTTTCCACAAGACTCACACTGTTTGAGGTTGAGAAGTATGCTCTACTTTGATAATGACACCCTGAAGGATAGCAGTGGTAGAAGGATGAGCACACAACAAAATCCCAGCTGCTGCCATTCAAGGCAAACACTCAGAACATTTGATGCTTGAATTCAGGTGGAGAGACCACCACGTATCACTGCACTGCCATTGTGGGGAGCCTGTACAATCAGACCCAAATTCAGCCAGTATTTAGAGCACACAGCACAGGGAAGAGAAGAGCTTGGCCTGACTCCTGTGAGCAGGCACACAGCTAGTAATAATCTGTCAAACATTTGCACGCCTGCTGGTAATCTGGTTCACCACTTCTTAGAGGACGTGATTACATGCTTACTTGAACAAATCTCCCTGGCTGTCTAGTGGTGAGCATTAGTAGCAATGGCAGGAAACAAACAGATATGATGCTACAAAAAGAAAAAGCAGTTATTTTTATGGCAGACTTTCCTTACGGCATTCCAATCTTTCTTATATCAAAATACTGAGGATAATCAAAATATTGATTTTTTTGCAGAGATTGAAGATCTAGACAAAAGCAAAGTGAGTGTTAGAGGCTGAATCAACATCTTGTGAGTAAAGTACTTATCATGTTAGGTTAAAATTAGGTTCCAAAACCCCCAAGAATACAGGTCCTTTGTGGTCAAAAATACACAGGTTTGGGCACCTGAGGGCAGAATTACTGGACCTTCTGCAAACTGTGAGTTACCAAAAGCACCCAGTGTACTCTGAATTGCATTCAATGTTATTCCACATGGCAGAATTTTAGCAGCACAAGATTAGGAAGCAGTAGATGGTTTACATTTTCAAGATCTATATCCAGTTTCAAACAAACATATCCTCCTTTGCTTCAGTTCCAGATAATTCTGTAAAGAAACAGTAAGTGCCTAATATATAACTCATTCAGAAATTAAGGTGAACTATAAATTGAAACACAGATGCAAATTTTCAGGACTCAGTAACCCATTGTAGTTCACCTGTAAAGTTCAGATCTGAAACCTAATTCAAATTGTACACGTGTAGCTCTTCAAAGCCATAGATTTATTTCAAGCTTAGCTGAAACATTATTATTATGAAGAAATAGTAATTAAAAGACTAAGTTAGCCAGAGGAATTGCAAGAAAATGTAAGACAAAGTGTAATTTTAAGATGTAGGTAA
>VZTT01059828.1:921-21892 GCA_013400855.1 Buphagus erythrorhynchus
CACAAAATCAAGTGTTAAGCTAACGAAAAATTCACCATTATGAATATATTTGGTAGCAAACTTTCCTTTGAGAATTTAAAAGCCCCTTTTTGCAAGCATTACTACAACCCTAAGGCTTGTGAAGTTCAGCCCTACAGAAAGGAAACTCACAATGGATATGTACAACATTGCCAGTCCCTCAGCAATATTCATCTTGCCTCCTGGGAACAACTATACTTTGACCCTAAAGGACTGCTACTAAAATTTATTTACTTATTTATCGTGACATGTGAGAATATACTGCTTTGCTGTCCAATTTTTAATTCCTAAGACTTCTAGATTGTATAACTTTTATCACCCTTGTTCAGTAGCAACTTTCTCAATTCTTTATAAATTTCACTCCAAAAAATTATCATCACATTAAAGGCATTCTTGCTNCAGTGCTGTCTCAGAAAAAAAACAACAGTGAAATTTTCAGCATGCCATTTTAAAAGCAGATCCATGGAAAAAGGAGGTGCTCCTCTACAGAAAGTGTCAGATTATCAACCCCAATCTGATTTTGACATGCATTCTTTGGAGGCTAAGAAAAGAATGCTACCCCTTTGCAGAGCCAGTAATTTGGTGACCTGATAAGGCAGTGGTGAGCTCCCAAGACAGCAGAGACCACCACAGCACATGTAGTGCCATTTGCAAAGAGATTTGTTTCCAGTGACAGGTTCATACAGAGAGCAACAGTTCAGTTCAAATATAGCCTTTGGTTTGGGAGGGACACTCTTCTATGCAAACAAATCCAGACGTTCAGAGGAAGTGGTGAAAAGTGAAAGTTTTGTTCAATAAACATAAAATCTCATTTAAGTTTAATGAGAAGGCCACTTCTGAGGCTCCAGGCTATACACTCACTGTTTTTCAGACCCTTCCACTCATTTTTTCTGCACTGCCTTGGACCAGGGCAAACTTATATTCAAACAATACAAATTCTTCACCATGGGCACTTCCAGATCCTACCCACAACCAAATGGTTTGCACCATTTTCAGTGCTGTTCATTGACACCAGTATCCACAATGATTTCACTGTGCACCAGGACTTACAAGCATCAAAGGTTCATTCACCATCCAGCTAAGTGAAAAGTTTATGACTATCTGGAAGTTATTCCTGCTTTACTCTCATGAACACCAAAGATGCCACAGCCCTGAGCACAGTCATTTTCCCACACACTCAGTTCAAAATGCAGAGTATCCCCTTTTATGCCTCACAGTGCCTCCATATAAAGAGTGACAATGCATGAAGTTTTTTTTCCTCACCTACCCACTGACTTCTATTTTAGAAATCCAACTCAGCTAGGTAAGGAACAGAGATCTGAGTTCTGTCACTCAAGAGCACTGAGAACTCACAAGTACAGACACCTGAAATATGCCATCATTAACATATGGTTTCACCAAAGAGATGTTTTTATTCTCTTTCTGAAAGACACAGCGAGAGCGTAAAAATGCAGATTCAATACCCAAAAATATCCAAGGTAATCCAAGAGAAAAACAATTCTGTACTTGTACATATCCACAGTACATTTAAAAAGAAGCCAGGTTTTCTGCTCCACTCAGCATATGCTCTGCCATTCTGTCTCTGTATGGTCCACTCAAGAAGTTTCCTGTATATTTCACAGACTCTATCAAAGAAAACCAACCCATAAGGCTCATTCATTACAGAGCTCTTCTAGTTTCACCTTTCAGTATGTTCATCTCAGAAATCATTGGTTGATGGCAGCTGTAGGACAGCCTGCTAACTAAATGTTCTAGTTCTCATCTGTGTCCCTCACCTATGATAAGCCCTTCCTCTTCTCACTCCATAGTTTCCTCATCTCTCACCCAACTCCTCTCTCAAGCACTAAAATTAGACATAAGCATTGTCATTAACCCCAAAATTCTATCTTAAGGCTCTACATCTGCATTTCCCCTAACTGGCATGCCACAACCACACTTTCTGAGACTGAAATTGTTCTCAGCCCCCACTAAGTAATAAAATATGAGGCAGACATGAAGTGACCTCTTCACAGGGTACTCACTTTCTAAGATGCCTGTCACACTCCTCCATTTCAAGAATACAATTTAGCCACTCAAGAGAGTGAAGCAGTGCTCCTCCATGTACTTTTTTCATACAAACCTAGCAGGTAAGGTAGATGAAAGGAGGACAAGAAACTGCTTCTCCAGGCTTCCAATGGAGTAAAAGAATTTATCACCTTCAATTAACTACACTGGCTGTTTATGTGACCACAGAATGGATAGGGCAAAAGAAACTCAAATTGGCATCTGCACCAAAGGCAATAAAGAGAACAAACCTTTAAGAAGAGAGGAAGAAATTCCAGCAGCCTTCTCTGTTGATCCTCTGGGATGAGAAATGGAGCCATTTGTTCATATTCTACAAACTGTTTGCCCAGAGTGTCCCACAGGAGGGAGTGGCTCTGGGGTAGCTCATCCTTGCTGTGTGCAGGCTGCTCCAGCTCTTCTGCTGTGTCTCCATCATCAGGGCTCTGCTCTTGCTGTCCTGCATTGTCAGGTGAATCCTCCAGCTGCCACATGAGTTCAGCTGCTGTGTCCATGCTGAGATGAGACCAGATAAATGTACTGTGTTATTTATACCTCTTACCAGTCAATTCTCCCAAGAAATTAGACACTGACAGTTTTAACTGTCGGAGTGAGAGTTTAGAAATACGGAAACACTCTCAGTCACTGACTTTTTTCTGATTTTAATGACAAAGCACCCTGCTCTTGGACAAGAACATTTACTACCCTGCAATTGCATGAACAAGCTCTCTTCCATGAGACATATGCATATGCTACACAACTCATCTGGGCTTTGGCAGAACAAACCAGTAAACCACACAGCAAATCTGGATTCCAGCCCCAGCTTTGCCACTGAGCCAGATCCTATCCCTTATACCTCAGTCACCCCAACAATAAAACAAGTTATCACTATTACTATCAACAGCTTTGCAATAGAAAAGCACTAACCAAGAACCAGGTTGCAGATTTCATTGAGTATGGATGCTAAATCTAGCTGCACATCACTGACACATTCCCCACCTAGAGTGGGGCTGAAGCCCATCTGGTACAGTAGCTGTGTGGAAAAGCTAAAGATTCCTCACAGAGCTGTTCTGGCCCAAAGAGGCAGCAACATTGAGCTCTTCTTTGTGGCAGATGTACAGCTCTGTACAATAGGCATTTTCACAACAACACTGCTTGTTTTGCTGATCCTGTAGACTGAAGTGGATATGCTGCAATGAGGGAATGTGGTGCTTCTGGCACTCTCATTTCCATCAAAATGAAAATGGCTCCATCTTGCACTACACATCGAGGAATCCTTCTGGTACCCTTATCTCAACCCCAAGTCCTCTCATCTACTTTACAGCCATGTTTTCATCCATGGCCTTCTGGGGGGTCACTCAGTCACAGCCTTCTGTGAGCTCAGCCTGCTCTGCCGAGCCTGCATCATGACAACACTTACACCAACAGAGATCAGGCTTCTCCAGTTTCCATCAAAGTCATCCATATGCTTATTGGAGTCTAGGTCATTGTCTGACTGCTCCTGAGACTATAACAGGACAAATTATGGCACTGTGGGTGGGCAGATGGGAGTTGTCACCAAGATGAATGTAACTCACTTTACTTACCAAATATATTGTTTTTAAGAGCTTAGAAGAGTCTTTAGCAAATCATTACCTCTCAAAGACAAATACCAATCTACCTTCATTTCTGGAAATAGGTTCTTTCTCTACAGTGTCTCTTTGATTGCCATTCCACCATTTTGATAAAAATTCCAAAAAAGCAAACGAAACTAAAAATCTGAGTCAGATCTGCACTACTAAAACATACATACATGAAAATAAAATTTAAAATACAGTATTATTAGCCTGGTTTAGAATTATGAGCCAACACTAAATTAGAATTCTCTGCAAACGTTGCATTTGGGATTCTCTTCCTTCGTCATCCATCAGTTATGCAGTTAGCTCACTGCTTGCATTCTGCCCACTCCATGCCAGATGAACCAGTTTCACTTCCACACTCCTACAGTAGCTCTGTACTGTAGAGATGAAGGGTAGGGCATTTATCTTGTCACTGGGCACCACACCACCTCCAGCAAGATGATGGTCCCAGCAAACACCTGTGCTTAGATGCAAATGCTGGCCCTTCACACTTCAGCACAGGCTAACTTATTTTATCACTGCCCATATTCTGTCCTTTGCTAGGAGATGGAGGCCTATGTAATTTTGATCAGTCCCCAAAGAACAGTCAGTCCAGAACTTCCTATCTCCACAACATTTTGTGTTTTGCTGCTATTGTTTTCCTTAATGATCTTATTAAGACAACAAGCCCTAAGAGAAGTGTGGTGACTGCACAGAGTAAACAGGAAGACTCTGTTCCTCATGACTGTGTGGGAGTTACATTTGTCATATGTTATACTTAACTCTGGTGTGGGATTTTGACCCACTTGAGTCATCCTGAAGCTGTAAGTGTGTAGTTGAGAAAGCCTGGGTGCTGTTCTAGCGATGAGCATAGTTCAGTGATGTTTTCAGTGAGGCTCAACTTGCATCCCAAACAGCAATGCCATTCTCTTCCTCAAGGAGATCCCTCACTTTGGAAGCTACTCTGCTAAGCTCACATCAATGCTAACAAGTAACTCACTCCAGTGCCCATGTTCACCGTGGTCTTCTGCACAGAGAACCCCAAAGTGCTTTACAGAGGCATTCTACAAATGGTGAAACTTAGTCATGGAGAGGTGAAATGAAGTGCTCCCACTGGCCTCAGAAGAAGGTCAGTGGCTGATGAGTCAACTCCCTGAGCTGCACTGCATGGCCCTGCAAACGTGTGAACCAATTTTCTCTTTCTATTTATATTTGACTGAGAAGGCCTTTCTTGTTGGTGTTAAAGCCTCTCAGTGTTCACTCTATGAATCCATGTAATGGAAGAGTTCATCCCAGCTCCACAGAAACTCTACAACCAGATACTCACAAACAACTTCATAAGTGAAGAATTGTAACGGGCTATGTAAGACATTTAAAGGGTATGTGAAACATTTTAATCTCCAAAACTACATGAAAGCAAAAGGAAGATTATGATATTCCTCGTTATTTATTCCAACTATCTAGACTACAAAAGCCATATCAGACTAAATATCAGTCCTCCAGTATTGTTGACTCTGATTGCACTATAAGCTTTAAATATTACTTCTCCTAGGAGCCTTTTCTTGCATTTACAATTTGATTAGGACTTTTAAATCCCTTCAATTTTCTGTTCATCTTGGAGGACAATTACTCTTCCAGACCAACCACAAAATCACATAGTTCAGCATTCAAATATCTTTGGTATTAAGGATAACTTAGATATTTTGAAAAAGTCTTATATGTTGTCTCTTGTACACTCCACCACTTGTTCTGATCCTCAGTGTAAGTTAATAGCTTATTTCAGTTTTGATAATTTTTTGTTTGATTCTTGATTAAGTTTGATAAGATACTTTTTGATAAGCATCACAATGATACAAAAAGAAAACATTAAATAATAAATATTTTTAAAGATATAAAAGTGAAGATTAATCAAATAAATCTGATAGTATCATTCAGAATGCAGTGTCAGGCTACAGAGAGAAAACAGAACTTGATCATGTATTTTCCCTCTTTTTTTTTTCTAAATAAAACTTGTGTGAAATCACACAGCGATGTGGCTACATCTTCCCAGACTGAAAAGACAGAAGGGAAAAAAGGCCTGACCAAAACTGTCAGAAGGACCAGCAGAATACTAACAGCTTACTAGCTGAACAAACATGATTTTTTAATGACATTTTAATTATATTTATCTGTGATCATCCCCCTCAGCAGTTCACAGAAGGATCCTATTCAGGTAAAAAATCCCAATTTGCACCAAGACCAAAAGAGAATCAGGTCTCGTACCAAAATTCAGGCCAAAATTGGTCCACTTTTTACAGTAAGTTTCTTTAAAAAAATGTTAGTTGAGTGTACATGGAAATCTTTAATCTCCAAAAGTACATGAACACTAAATAAAGACTACAATTGGCCTCCTTATTTACTCCAACTCTTCAAGTAACAGGAGATATACTAGACAAAATATCAGACCCTTAGTTCTAGGACTACCTGCCTTAAATATTCTTTATCATAATATACTTTTCTTGACTATTAAGTCCCAGGATTCTGTGGATTACTGGAAACACACAGCTCAGATGACCCCAAAAATCCAGTGTGATAGTCCTGTATACTCCCTTCCTTTCATTGGCAGCCACAATGAGTGTTTAATGAACATAGTTACCACAGCTAATAATTGCAAATGCTAAAAACAGTTAGCTAAGTAAAAACATGTTAATTACACTACTTTCCTAAGGAAATCTGTCTTTGCACTGCAGTTTAGGGTGAACTTTGGCTGAAACCTTCACTAATTGAAAGCAATCCTATCACAACATTCCAGTTGGAACCAAAATTGCAGATTCCTTCAACATTTAACAGTCTGTTCTGTCTGCTTTCACAGAAAATCTCTTGGCATACCTGGGCTCCTAGGTTTGACAGCTCCTGCTGCAGCCAATGACCATATCCAGAGAAATGAGTGCTGCTGCTTCTGTCCTACTGGGCCTGCTGGTGTATGGAGCAAATCCCACTCTACTCTTTAAACTTTCCACTGTGAATCACCTGATTAGCTGCTGCACTTACTTCCTGAGGAAAGCAGAAGTGAAAAGCAAATGAACCACAGCTCAGGAGCCATCAAGCTCCCAAAGCAATTTAGAACAGCTCAGCTAACACACAAACCTGTAAGGCACAGCATTCTTCTCCCTGCATCAAGAGTAACCAGGTATTTCCCCCACTGTACCATATTCACAGGAGGGAAGGGGAGTGGGATTTGTTTCATTTTGGTTTTAAATTTAAGGTTTACAAAACTACTACAGGAATACAACACCAGAAAACTCATGTTCTCTGTGCAACAATCTATTTGCAACTGTAGAAGTCCTTCCTCAAATGCCTCACCCTTAAAATAAATACATTTAAATGGCAAGGGGAATTCCATGTCTCTGACCTCTTTACTGAAATGGCCAAGGCAGCTACTCAGATCAAGAGGGAAATAAGCACTGTAAGCTCACTGACAACATAAATGAACCTTGATTAGGCAGGAACTTGGGGGAAGATTACTTCTTGGTTGTCTAGTTGCTTTTCTGTTCTCCCTAATAATGCATCTGAAAGGCTTTATGATGTTTTTATTTTTAAGGGGCGGTGGAGTTTAAACATTTTAACAGGAAATTCAAGTGTTTCCAACTGCTTCTCCCCAGCAATTTTATGGTGACCTTGAGAACCAACGGGATCATGACCTTGCAATGACTGAAACCTGAGGGGACTCTACCCAAGATAGTTAAAGCCACCAGTTTTCTGTTAACATCTGCTTTATTCAAATGCTTGAAAAAGTATTCAGAAGGAAAATTAACTAACTTTCTCTTCAAACTGATGCCTGGAAAGGCTGATCTGGAATAGAGACTAGGCAGAGCAAAAGGAATAAAATAGGTATTTATTGAAAGGGTACACTTTGGGCACTGCAAGAGCCTGGCTGGGGCTACACCCAAATCAAATCCAGGATGGATCCTGGTCACAAGTTTTTGCACTTTTATAAATTGTGGTTCATCTACATATTGGGGTCAATTGTCCAACCACATCCCCAGGCTATGGAGTCTCAGCCCCCTGGCTTGCCCCCTTTGCCTTGACATAGTTTATGATTTTTGGGTACCAGGTGCCCTTGATTCTCCAGCTAGTTTTCTAACTACCCTGTGAAGAGAACTTACTAACACCTAACATGAAGTTTCAGAGTTACACACTAAGCAGCAGAGAATCTGAAAAACATAAAAGCTAAAACCCAAGGCATCACAACTAAGCTGCAACCTTGCTGCATAAAGAGCTGCTAATCCAGGCTGAAGACTCCCAGTAAGTCATAAGCCAGGATAGCAATTGCCTATACTGCACAGGGACCTCTCTTGATGCAGTGGTGCTCCTGGCACAGAGCAATCTCAGAGGACTGTTCTCAACCCTTATGGGGAATGTCTTGTATTGGAATACAGGCAACAGCAAAATCATGGGTTTAGTTCATCCCTTTACACATTATACCAGGATTTAAGCAGAACTGTATCTTTGCTGCAAACAGAAGTATACCTTAAATCACAAGGAAAACACTCTGCACCATTCTATACATGCAGTAACCTCTAAACTGACCAGGTTTTGGAAAGCATTAGCTAAACTAAGTATAATTTACAGAGTGTTTTCCAAAGAGATGCAAGGTCACACTGAGCTATGCACACTCACGGCAGCTCCAGTGAATGTTCATTTGGCCACTTCAGTGAGCCCCAGAGCCTCTCACAGCTCTGTGCTGCACTGGTGTGGCTCTGGGGCCTCTGGCAGCTCTCAGCACAGGCTGAGCAAGCTCACACAGCCTGTGAAACTCTGCCAGCACATCCACTACTTTCCTGCCACAGGCCATTCACATACCAGCTGATCCTCTTCCAGCTGCAATCTAGCCAAACCCACACTGGTGAGATGAATGGCAGAAGCACAGAGACCCAGAAGAGAATATTAATACCAATTCAGAGAGAACATCACTGTCTTCGACTTTCTAACTCAGAAACAAACCTAAATGTGCTGCATTTCCACCATTTTACTGCCACTTTAAAAGCACAGAAGGTTCTTTGCAGCATCCCCACCTTGCTGTTTGGTCAGAGAGGTTTATTTTCCAGGGATCTTCCCAGTCCAGTGGTATCTCCTCACCAGATGATGTCAGGACTCAAGCAGACACACAATCATTTGGAGAGTGTCTGCTTGAGTCCTGAGGAGAGGAGAGTCACAGCAGAGGAAGCACCATTTCTCTTTTTCATTCTTCACTAACTGGTGATGCATCTGAAAGTCCAGTTTCAACACGCCCACTCACTTAATCTCTGCTTCACTAGAGCAAAACAGATGTAACCAAATTATCTGTCGTAAAAATAACTCAGGGGGTAAAGACAAACATACAGTTAACATAGTAAGAAAGAGTGCCACAACACCCTTTGTCAGTCTGGGTTGTTTATACTATAAACCCCTTTGTAATGTGCCTCCACCTACAAAAACGGGAAGAAAAATCCTTCTTTGTCCTCTTCCCTAGAGTCTCAGGGAAAAGAAAAAAAAGACATATCTCCCACATGCATTTGCATCTATATCAGGACACCTAGTTCAAGGGAACCTTCATTTTGTTTGAGACATCTAGAAAGGGCACTAAATCTCCTGGTCCCAGGAGCCAGCTCGACCAACTGGAAGCTGCCATCCGGTGGGGCAGCACTGTGACGTGGGTCATCCATGGCCCAGAGGAGATGGAGTCCTGCCTGAGCCAGACATACAGCTGCCTTTCTGAGCCAAGGACCACCTAAAGATAACCATAATTACAAGAACCACCTGTCTCACAAGATGGAATACTGTCCCTCATGTTGCTTCTTGTCAAACTTCTCTCTTTGTCACTCCAATCTCCTCACACAAGTGGAAAACAACAAATTCATGCCTTTACATCTACAATACCAACCACACCAATGTATCCTAGTGGTTCAGAATGCCAAGAATCACAGTACTTCTTCAGCCTGAGGCTGGAGGTCAGCAAATGCAGGTTTCCCCAAAAACACAACTTGTACTGTGCTTCAGCAGTTACATTCACCAAATGGCTGACTGGCTACAGCAAGAGCAAACACAGCCTCTGGCTAGTGCTGTGCAGTTGCCTTTGCCTGAGGGGATCATAGTTCAGCCCAACTGCAAACCCAAATGGGATGGGGCTTTGCTGAAAAGCCTGTATTTCTCCCTTCAGTGGGTATGTCTCCTTGTAGACATAAAAAATAAAATTCAGCTGAATTTGCTGAGACAATAAATTTTTGTGCTGCATATTTGTGGCCTTCAATCTAGAGAAAAAAGCAAGTTAAACATGTGTTCCTTTCAACATTTCAGTGTTCAAAAGTTGAATTATCTGCAGGCTTTTTCCCACTCTTTGCCTTTCTTGCTAAAATCTATCATCTTTTATTGATAAAAAGAAAGTTGATTAAAATATGTTCTTAGAATCATTATTCATTTCTTTAAGGAAGCGGCTGTGTTTCATTTTCCTCCCTTCTTTTCAGTGGCAGAACAGAAGCTGACAGAGAAACCGCAGAGAAAGGCGACGGAGAAATTTAAACCATCTGCTCAACTATCATTTTCACTCATCTTTCTCAGCAAACCTTGAAATTTGCAATGAAGGAGGCATCCAGCTCCTTCAGCACATCCTCCCAAGGAAGCAGAAGCAGCAGGCTATGAAGAGGCTGCAGGACTGGGAGCCTGAGCAGCTCAGCTCCTCTTCCTCAGGCACAGGGAAGCGTGGGGCACTAGGTGCACAGAGGCCACCCCACCTCTTTGGCTGCCTCTTGCTGGAGCTCAAAGCCCTGGGGATGTGGAAGGACAGGACAGCTCCTGTTGGTGCTGCCAGGCATCCCAGCTGAGCCAGGCCCTTCCTGCCCAGCCCTTGGGCAGCGCCAGCACCCGAGGGCAGGAAGGTGACACGTGCCCAAGCACGGCCACACTGTGCAGCCTGCCAGGGAGTCATGGACCTGTGCACTGCACAGGCTGGGACTAAATGGAGCTCATGCTGAGGAAAGCATGAGGGGCGGCTGGTGAAGACATTCAGTGCATCCACAAGGAGAGGTTTCCTGCCTGCCAGCATCCCTGGGCACTCTCAGCATGTGTGGAGAGCCCCACACTACTGTGGCACCACGACTGTGGGTTTAACAGGACAGGGCGCTTTGCAGCCTTGCTCCTGTGGTCAAGCTCCTAACTTGTCTCAGGAAAGTGATCTGTGTCCTTCCCCCATGTTTCCACCTGAGCAAGATCAGGAGTTCTGCAGCTGGTCCTCTGTGCCTCCTGGACCCAGCCAGCACCTTTTGTCAGCAGTAGCAATGTTATGTAGTAAGGAAAATTTGTCACTTGAATTTTACTATTTCAAAAAGTTTCATTGGAAACAAATTCCCTCCATCAACACAAATCTGTAAATCAAAACGAATTCTTTCCAACGTTTTTGTGTAAACAGGAACCAAGAGAAGTGTATCCAGTAGCCTTCATCTTACATGTTGGGCTGCAACAGTGGTTTTCAGCCTTTTGAAATCTGTGCAATCCTGAGGTAGCTTCCTACAAACCATTATGCAGCATATGTAAATCAGCTGCTCGATAGCTTCACCCTTTGGTCATTTTTTTTGCCTCTGTTAAAATTAGTCAGGGAGACTCACTGGATGATGTAACTACAGAAGTACACTGAATAATTTTAAACTACACTTGTTAAAAATTCTGTGCATAAATAAATCTCAAAATTATTCCAAAGTCAGTAAAATAACACCAACTTTTAAAAACACAGGAAAAAAGAAGCCTCATTTAAAAATGGGTATGTAGCAAAAGTGAAAACATTTTCATTTTTCCACCTGAAATTGTCAGACTCAAACAGAACTGAATAAATAAGAAAAAAAAATGTAAAAAAAAGATTTTCTGAGAAGCTGCTATTTTGAGTAAATGTCACCTACTGACTAGAAAAGTGTTATGCAGAATTTTAAGGCAACTTGACTCAACGTATGATCTCCACAGTAGAATCCATGCTAGTCTAATGAGATTGAGGAAGTTGAAAGGCTGGCGCAAAAAATATAATTGACGTAGCAATGGCATGCTCCTCTCCTGTACCTCAGATTAGCTCTCCACTACAGGACACACAGGAATTCATTGTTTTCATATCAACTCATAAGTTGTTGAATTAAACGATCATGATACAGAACTTCTGCAGAATTTTTTTTTTTAATATTTACAAAGCGAAGTTAGACTTTAACACAGAGCACACATCAGAAAATAGCACTCACAGACAGCTGCAGACAAAAGCACAAGATGTAATTACAAAACACATACTGACCAAGAGCTGCTTTTCTTGGAAGATTTATTCTCTCTGCAGAAGGATCACCAAAATCTCTGCAGACAACATCACTTTCATAAGTTTCAGAAGTGGGTCCTAGTTCCTGTTTTACACCCCCTTTGCTTTCTGCAAGGACATTGTGTATCTTGCACAGCCTACAGCAACACTCATCGTCATCTCAAGGAAATAGGGAGCCTGAAGTTCAGGCTAAACAAATTAAACAAGATCCTTCAAACACAAGTGTGAGAGCAGACACTTTCCCAGCTCTGCTATGTCCCCTGCTAACTACTATTTTTGGTTTTGGTTGGTTGGTTTGGCTTTTTTGGTTTTTTGCAGCTCCCAAGTCTGCTGATAAACTCCAGCTCTTGTGACCTTGTTCTTCAATAAGCTGTGCCCCCAGAGAGACTCTGCAGTTATCCAGGAAGGCTGCTCTCCCAGAATCGTAACTGCTTAGGTGCCTGCAAGTGCCTAATAATCCAGGCTTAATAAGCTGTCACACCCTATTCATGGATCAGCCTGTTTTTTCCTATAGATATTCTTCCAGCTCTGTGAACTAGACTCATGTATCTTCCCTTTCCTTCAATTAATTACTTATAGAAGCAATATTCCAATTGCATTTGGTTTGCCATGTCATACAAAATTCTGGATGAAAGGAATGGGGATGAAATCAGTGGTTTTGCTATCTAGTATGTTCTGATTTAAAAAACAAAAACAAAACAATTCTTGAAGCTGAGCAGCTTCCCTGGGGACTGTTGTTTTTAGGGTGTTCAAATGACCCTGTTCTAGGCTTGTAAATAGGAAAAAAATCTCCTTACTCTCTACTTAATTTATAGCCAGATTCTACAGTAGTGTTTTCTTTTGTGCTAGGAACTGGGCCAATAAGGATACACAAAATTGCTGCTGCTCATCAGAGAGGTAATTTTAGTCCTGAAATTAAACCCCAGCATTGCACAAGTAGAAAATACTTTGTTAAGGGGGCAAATTAGAGCAACAAGGAACTAGTTATTGGCTGTGTGATCATTTGGAGCTCAGGGCGTTCAGCAGAACTTGAAAGCAGAGCTGTCACAGCAGAGGCAGCTACCACATGCAGTAAAGGAGGAACTGGTAAAAGAATGCAGTCCTTACCTTGCAGTGGGGCTCACCACAAGAGGGAAGTGCAACAGGCTCCTCAGCAGCTCCATGTCACATGGGAGTCCCTTTTGCTGCTGTGCCATTGCAGGGCTGCAGAGCAGTGGCTCAGATCTGACAAACCAGCACATTCCTTCTGCAGGCTGCACAAAAGGGTGCCAGGTCAGACACAGGGTCTCTAGGACCACTGCCTTCAAGACTTGCCCTGCTGTAAGCAGGGAAATGTGAATGGCAGGCTTCACATGGAGGTCTACAAAGGCTTATTCAGTAACAAGGGTTGCTAAGCTGTCTAAAAAACAAACAGCGGTCATAAGGTGAAATTTAAATTATTGTTTTGTAGCTCAGTATATCAGTCACAATACAGATGCCTCCGACTTGAAGGAAGCAGAAACCTACCTTGTCAAAGTCTGGGACTTGTATGAATTCAGAATATAACCTGCAAGGTTTGCCGCCTTCATCCAAATACATAGCAACAAACTAGTACCAGAACCTGTGCTCAGAACATTGACAGAGTTAAAAAAAAAAAAAAAAAAAAGTCAAAATCAGGCATGGCTTGTACTTTATTCAGCACAAGTGGATGAATAGCTCAGAGGGGGGGATCCATCTTAAAAGACATCTGAAATGCACAGACGACAAGAGTATGACTAAACCCTTACTGAGATAGGCCAGGATCTGATGGTATTTTTATTTCTATTTAACGTCTTACCCTTTTTCATTTCAACTAAACTTTTATTTTCTATTTTTACTTCCTTTTTTTTTTTTCCTCAAATAAGATGAGAGTAAAGACATATTCAGACAGCCAGCCTTTGCCCAATACAGGAATTCCTGCCAGAGATGTTCAGAGCTCTCCCTTTTCCTCACGTCTATTTTGTCCATCTAGATCTTCAATAGGAAATTGTACCTTACAGCCTTTTAGTCTCTGTCTGAGCTTCAGAGAACATTATTTACTTTGTGGTTCTCAGCAGTATCATGGGCAGTCTTAATTCTGAGCATCTTTTGTGCTGGCACCATCCCCCCTGAGCGTCAGGAGGTGGCAGCACAACAGAAGGGCTTGCAAGGGCTGCTCTTACATCAGGCAGCCAAAATCTCACACACCCCCAAGTACACTGCTCATTTTCATCTTAGAGTTGCAGCTTCCATTTCTTATCCTGATACCATCTCAAAAAACGAGATAGTAGAGTGTCACAGCACGGAACAGAACGACTCACCTGCCTGTTTATGTGCTTTCAGCTATTTGAGCATTTATAGGATTAAATTTTCACACTCCCACCAGCCTCGGGAATGGACAGGTTTTAGCTGGGCACCCAGCAGAGAAGCCACTTAGAAAACAGTGGTGTACTTTGACCTTCTCACTTTAGGGACACAGCTTATAAAGGTGTCAGCATGTTGCAGAGCAGATAAAAGATTGTGGATGAAGAATAGAACTCTGGGGGAAAGGAAATTACTTTTAAATTGTGGCAGCATTGGCAAAAGAAAAAAATATAAGGGATATTTAGTTTAAAAAAATGGGTTTTGATACTTTCAAAAACTAGCTAATGTTTTGTTTTGGAAAGGCATTTTTTCATTTAAACCTTGAACAAAAGTCTTAGTAAGGCTAGATGAAGGATAACAAATGAGACTATACTGAGACAAATTATACTGGTGGGGAGTTCAGGTGGGTGATTTTTAGACAGTTATTTGGTTGCTTTTAAACAAAACAGAAATCCCATTCATAAAAATTTAATGAATAATTTAGTTCTCTCTGAAAATCCAGTAATATAGAAGTTTTCAGTACCTTATTTTTTTCCAAGTTGAAATTCCCTGCAGGAACACAAGCTTAGGAATCTTTTTAAGGATTTAGAACCATGGGATTTTTTTGGTCCTACAGATTTCTGACTTTTTAAATGCAGTATCTCTATGCAGACTCATTATACTGCAGCTATGAGTGGAAACCTCCACAGCAGGGCATATCTGAGAAGACATCTGTATCAATAAACAGTCGGATAGTCCAAAAGAGTCTGCTCCACATACGAATATTGGGGTAGGCAAAGGGAAGAAGCATTTGTCATCTTCCAGGAAACTGATGTTCTTGTAAACAAGATTACCAAGCTAAGACAACCTTTAACACGATAATATCTGCTCTAAAATGAATGATGCTTTAAAAAATGCTACAGTTCCTAAATTTTCTTCATCCATAGAAAAGTTGAAAATTTTTCTTAAAATAATATCACTTTTTTTCCATAACATTTTGATCCAAAAATATTCATGGGAACATATTTTCAGATAACACTTTTACATAAGTAATATTTCTTATATTAAACACTTTTGGTTGGGAAATTTTCTCCTATACATCTTGAAAAGCTTATCAGAGAGGTCAGTTTTACAGACTCCATTTCACAGGCTGGAAACAGTAACATTAAGAATTGAAATGACATACCCAGCAAGTGGCAGAGCCACAAATAGTACCTGGCCCTCCAAAACCCAAGTCTGGAAGCCATTAACAACTCTATTTTCATTTCATTATTTTCTTCTTCTCTGCTTAAAATGTTTTGAAACAGAAGAAAAATGGGTCGGAGTTAAAATAACAGCACATTTGAAATTTTTAGCTCCCTCCATTTTTCACCTAGCCTCCAGTTTTCACCCTAGTTCCATTTTGAATCAGATCTGCCTAAATGACTATATTTTTCCCTGAGGCAGCAGCAGGAGATACATTCCTGGGGATGCCAGTTTCAGTCCCCGGTGCCTAAAATATGCATGCACTGCTCTTTGATTCCTGCCACTACAAGAAAAAAAGTAACATTCATTCTGCAGAGATAGCATTCAAGTTTTAAATAATGCATTTCTTTATCTCCTCTCCCAGCCAAGGATCTCATTTCTTCCAGGCCCATAGGTGACAGATAGGATAAGCAATTGCCCAGGTTACTGAGTTTTATGCAGCTGATTCATGAGGTCCTGCAGCTCCTTACCAAGGGATATATTGCTGTCACTGTTCTCAAAGGTACAGGGAAGGTCTGGGGGTGTACAAAAACAGATGAACAAGTGAAAAATCAATGTCTCCAGGCTTTCACATTCAACCTGTCTCAGGATTATCAAATTTTGATAATCTGGCAAATTTTGTTAGGTGATTGGAGCAGACTATGACTGTGTAGGTAATACAATTAGAATGAGAGATGTGAGTACAACAGCACAGTTAACTTGGACTTGGTCATGTTAAGAAACTTCATTTTGAAGTTTGAAATGCTTTGGTACGTAATGCAAAATCCAAAAATGTGAACCACTCCAATAAATTCTGATCCAGTGGGTCAGTTAAGCATATATTTCAATGTGAAGCTTGTGAGCACTCTCTCATGATTTAAATTGAACCTACAAATGCTTTTCTTTATTGGAATCAGGAAATTAGGTTCAGAAAGATCAGAATACATTTCACAGATAAATTCTGTGTGAAATATCACCCATTTAAAAGAGGCAATATGATGAAGGGAAGATCTTCAGCTGTGATTTCCCTGATTTGACAGCTGCAGCAGCCCTCTTAGATCTGTGATGATCTGAAGGTGATAGTGAGGCAAGGGCTAGAGAGAAAAGCAGCATTTTGTTAGATCAAAAGATGTAGCAGCAGAAAAGAGGCTTTTAGACAGACTCACAAAAATGTTGGCAGAAGGGACCACTGGAGGTTACTTAGTCCAGCCTTGTGCTTGGAACAGAACTAGCACCAAAACCAGACTAATATAATCATAAAAACCTCTGAAGGCTGACATCTCCCCTGCTCTGCAGGTATCTCTCCCAGTGCTGCATCATCATCCTCCTGGTCAAAAAAGTTTTTCTGGGCTTCAGTCTGAGTTTCTAAGGTCCAGACTTGGAGGACATTGCTTTTTGTGTTTTAGCCTCTGTATTACCAGGTGTTTGATTTTATACTCTGAAAATGTCCTTTAACTACTTGTGGGTCGATATTAGATTCCTCCATTAGTCTTTTTGCCAGATTAAGCAAGTCTGTGTCCCTCAACTCTTCCTTATAGAAGAGGTGCCCTAGTCTGGGTAGTCTTTGTTCAGATGTGAAACATATTTCAAACCAAATATAATTTGGGAAATATTTATTTCTGTGTACCTTAATTGTGTTAACCCTATTTTATCTGGCTGTGAGACACAAATTGCGGTGTCATTAAATCTAGAATGGATACTAGTTGATATCTCCTTATCCTGTGAAAAGCAAATGTGATGCAATACTTGGAGTCATCCTGTCTCAATATCCTTATGTTCATCTTCATTACCAAAGGAAACTTTGCTGGCAGACATGTTTAGGAATATGGAAACAGCAAGAGTTTCTAGTACTAAAAGGGATATATAATTTCTGATCTTGGTATAATAAGGATAATACCACAAAGACAAAACAGAAAATATAAAAAAACTTCAAAATTAGGAATATACTTTGTCTCCCTATTTATGAAATCTTGAATATGTGGATTTGTAAGACACTTACTGCTCTTAAGAAAGTTCTTGCCTTCATAACCTAAGGCTTGCTTTCCTGTAATATATGAAGGTGCATCACAAAACACATTTGGAAATCTTTATCAGATCATTCAGAATTCCCTACTCTTTTTTTACCACCTCTTCAATCGCACTGCCTAATAGCTTCTCAAAAGTTGAAAATTTCTATCAAAGGTTTCACTTCTCATTAAAATATTGCACCTTGACATGGTCAGAGATCACTGTTTGTAGCAAAATCAGAAAGGGCACATCAACATTTCTGATGTTTGTCAAGTATAAACAAGAAAAAAGGGAAAGAAATCCAAGTCATGCTTTTTTAATCTACTATGAAAAATAACATACAATGCTGAATGTGTTTCTGCAGGCCACTAATGTAAAATACCTATTTTTCTTACTTACAGGGTACTCTTTTGAATAAATCGGGATTACTTTAAGGTATTTCCAATAGTAGTAGGCGAGATCTTGCAGGGGTATAGGTACACTTGGTATATGTTCACCACTAAAGAGAAAAAAAAGAAAAAAAAAAATATCAGTGTGTGCCAGGAATATCTCTGCAGGGTAGTTTCTTGTCCCACTGAAGTCCAAGTCACCTGTGTTACAGGCTCCTCTCAAGCTACAGCTGCTCTCTAGAGAGTCACTCTCACATCCTGAAATCAAAGACTAATTACTCCTGACCTATTTGTGGAACATGACTAGATGTCATCTTCCTAGAAGGAAGATTGGCTGTAAAAGAATAATAAAGACACCCAGAAATTCCCTAGTTTCACTCCAAAAAACATGAAAAATTATTCTTGTTTATTCTCTCCCTTAGCCCTCATTCCTGAATGTAATTCTGTAAGATCATAGTTCTGTCCTTTCCTAGCAGCCATGATGTGTTTGGCACATTCACTGCCTCCTGCAGTAAGCATTACCCTGGGAAGCCCAAGATGTCATTAGGCTTATGCATTTTCTTACTTTTCAGCCAAACCTAAAGAAATTGTTACATTCTTTGTCCCTTGGCATTAGATAATCCTTGAACTAAAGTTTTTCCTGAATTACGTTTTTTTCTTCAAAGATACCTTTGAACTCTCAATTGTTTCCAGAGCTGCTCTAGAACATCTACGCAGCTTTCTCCATTCTGCATTATCAGTTTATGTGGTACTAGAGAGGCCATCTCTGAAGAACAGGAAAATTCCCTCTTCATGGTTTGAGTGTTTCTTGCCATAAGCCCTAAGACTGCCAGTAAAATCACTGGCAGCTGAAAGATCAGTAGCCTTTTTCACCTAGAAAATCAGCTGGCATCATCAGCATCAAGAGGTTTCAAGGGGTGATCACTTAGCCTGTAAGCAAGGGCTATATAAAATTGAAATCCTTCTGGTCATTAGATATTTGAAAGTTGTTAATTTATGCAAACTGCTTCAGCAGAATTCCACAGTTCCTGAATACATAACAATTCAAACTTACCTTACAGAAGAAATTCTGCTGCAGTTCTTGATCTCAAAATGCACACCATAGTCTTTCCTAGTTTCTCTGGACCCTTTTCCATAAACTCCATTTTATAACATATTAGAACAGATTGCAATTTTGGTTACAGTCTAAATAAACTAGATGTGAAATTCAGTGGGGCCAAAGTCCAGGGTGATTTATCTTGGGCTTTGATCCAGGTGCATCATGCTGATGAGCAAAGAAAATGTTATCAGCCAGCTAGTTACAACAAGTCCTTGGCCTGCAGATGGAAGCAGAAGATGAGGAGGTGGAAAAAAGGATATACCATGTGATAATTGGTAGGTGACAGCACGCTGTGTGTGCAGCCTGGGGAAACAGAGATCCATTCAATGCACCCCACAACAGCCTCAGCAGCTCCACTGGCCCACGCACGCTTCCTCTCAAGCACCCGCCGCGTTTCGGTGCCTCCAGTCCCCAGCCTTGGCACCAGCACATGAATCACATCTTCTGTGAGTGTCCCTGCTGCAGGAACTTATTATCATCCTCTGCAGCTACATAGCACCTGCCAACCCCAGATCTCAAAGCACTGCATTAATATGGACATGACCTGGGATTTAATATCTTGCTTGTAGCCGTGGGAAATCAGCTGTCATTAAGACAAGAGACCCCATCTCTGCACTCTCCTTGAGCTTTCTAATCCCTAGGTCACATCACCTGCCTTCATTTGCTGTGTTTAACCATCAATGGGGAGCACTTGTGATAGACAGAAGAGTTTTTCCACATTCCAAAAAGGCATCAGATAATTAATGTCCACATTTATTTTTAGATCCACATAAGAATCACATAGTAGCACTTCTCCAGTATGTGGTTAGTCAGCTGATTTCTATTTTCTAGCCTACTAGATGCTTAGCACTCTACAATAGACTTTCATTCTGGATTTGACCAAGCAGAGGGATATAATCATGAGAGCAGTGATTTGCAACAGCTGGCACACATTGTCACTTTGGTATCCCAAGCCATCAGGGATGCCCTTCTCAACTCAGATCAGTCATAAAAGCCCTATTTCCTACAGCTTAGCAGATTCTTAAGCCACTCTGAGAAGCCTGCTAGATGGAACAACCCTTAGAGCCCAGCTCTGGAATAGAATGACCAGCAAGCCCCCTTTTCTCCCTAAGGAAAAGGGAGGGAGAGCACAACTGGGCAGGTACTAAAGTCCCCATAGTACCCAAACAAAGTAAGGAGGAAAGATTTAGAAATGCCCAGATTCAATCAGAACTCAAGCACATCAAATACATTTATGATGATGTAGAAGCAGGTCTAGGGTCAAGCTAGGAAAATACCACACAGCTAGGAGTGAGAATTATGTAGAATAAAGATTACCAATACCAGGCACAATCTTCCAGTTACTAGGTAGAGCCACAGCATTGAGGGAAGATGTAAGGTCCAACCAAAAAAACAGCCTATAGAGCAAAACCCAAATTCATACAGACCTACTAACAACAAATGTTCCTACCAGATAATTTAACCTATATATGAAGCCCAAGCCTGGGCTTAGATAGAGATTCTGAATCTGTGGGCAGAGAGTGTGGATGGTGACCATGTGAGGTATGTTAGGGCCATTAAGGCTATTATGCACTTCAGGATCACAACATAGGTTTCTCCCATCTTTGCAGAGTGTGCTTACACAGGAGAACATCTCTGTTGCTGGGAGGGAAAGGAGCTGTTAAACTCACACAGAAGAATTAAGGTAAAATATAAACCATTGAGATAGCTTGTCCTAATTATCTTCCTTAGTTAAGGCAGTTCAGTACAAAAGCTTTAGGAATTAAACATTCCCATATTCCCATTCCCTGGTTCCTTCTAGAAACTTGTGCTACCTTTCTACTGGATCTACTCTTAGTGTTTCTTTGAGGAACTGTTTCTCTAAACTTTCAGACCAAAGTATTGCAGCTAGTGTGGAAACGTTTGCTGGGGGTGATTGTTTTGTTGTGTTTTGGTTTTTTGTTGGTTTTTTTTT
>VZTT01059828.1:22084-41117 GCA_013400855.1 Buphagus erythrorhynchus
TTTTTTTTTTTTTTTTTCTCAGCTGGCTTGTTTGAATTTGGTTTGCTCTTCTTTCTTTGGCAAGCAGTTTACTTCCTCCAAATAGTGTCTGAGAATTTCAGACCTGAACTTCAGAACAATACTTAAATGACGGGGGGAAAATCCATCCCCCCCACTTTCCTACTCTTAAAAAAAACATTTAAATTATATTTATGCTTTGAAAATTGCTTTAAGAAGGGCTGAAAATGTTTAAGTCAAAGCAAAACAGAGTCAAATTGAATGTTTCTATTTGTACTGAGTATTTTTTATTTAACAAGAAAAACTTGGAAGTTAGAATTTAGTGTTGAACTTGGCTTGAATGTTTCAATTTTAGTCATAAACATGATAATTATTTATATAGGTTGTGTTCTATAATTTTTTTCCCAGAGGCGAAATCAAGTTTTCATGGGAAGTGACTTAGCAGGATGAAGTGTTCTGTGCTTCCCATGAGGTTAAAAGTTCAGTTAACTTTATCCCTTGTCATGTTTACTGTACACACCTTTTCACTTCCTGTTCAAACTGCAAAATGATATGTATAAACAGCAGAAAAGCAGACAGGAATTGCTAAAAATATGGAGAGAAAAAGAGTTCTATTAAGTGGTTGGCCAGAATGACTTTTTGATCCAGGGTCTCAGGTTGGACAGAAAGGCAGGAATGTAACACCTTTCTGCTGATGCTCCTTCTGCTTATCCACAGTGCCAGGATGCTTGCTAAGTTTGCTGGCCAAGGGACCAGCAGTGAGCCATTCTTCATTGTGCTGAAACCCAGCTGAAAGAGATGATCACTGGGGAGATATCTGCAGGAGGCTGTGTGTTCATAACTGAGACAGTAGTTCAGATCCCACTTCTATCTTTGCTTACAGGTGTGTAAGTTAGAGTTTATGCCACCGTGATCTCAAAGATTTACGATCACTTATAAGCTGCTGGTTTTACCAGCAGCTAAAGGTCCAAAACATCTTAGCCATTGCTGCAGTCTGCACATGGAGAAGCACAACCTCTGCAAAGAGCCAGAGAACCTCTTCCAGTATTGGAGATATAACTTGATAGCCAGTATTCAATATCCAAGATATGATAGATCTTGGAAGAGGAGAAAACTACCAATCTCAGATGCCTTTTTTCAGTACAGCTCAGCAATACAAACCTGCAGGGTGATACTGCAGGGCATGTACACTGCTAGGGAAGTATTTACCCCTTTTTAGCACTCACAAAAGGAGCTGCTAGGTGGATGGAGCTACAAGCAGTCTAGGGTCAGAATATGTCCATTACTCACATGCGATTATCATCCAATTATCTATTTATATTTTATAGATACTATTTAATGGTTTCTATCTCTTTCAACAAACATTTGTCCTTTCCTCCTCTTCATTACTGATTGCAGAACTGCAGACTTGCCTCCCTCCCGGGGAGGGGTGAGGGTGATCTCAGCAAACAGTACAATTAAATATCACGGGTTCTAAAATGTAATATGAAATGTTACGAAGACATTTGTGCCTATCCTGCGAGTGTGTCAGTGCAGGCGAGAGGCGTTTTTCTCTCTCGCAGAGAGCAGCGGGTCGTTCGTCCCTCGGCTCCCCGTGTCCCCGCGGGATGCCTTCCCGGAGGGATGCAGGGCGCAGCAGGTGGCCCCGCACGCCGCCGCCCCGGGGACCAGCGCGCTCGGTATTTCTTGCAGCGCAGAAGAAACGCCGCTGAATCAGGCTCAGCTCCCGATCTGATGCTCGTGGAGCCAGAGCATCTGTTGAGCGCCGGGCAGCGGAGGCAGGCGCAGCCCGGAGCGGGGCGAGCGGCACATTGATCACACGGCCGCGTGGCCATTGGCGGCAGCGGCCGGGCCAGCGCTCGTGTCTGCGCGCTGCTCATCTACCGGCACTGATCACCGAGACATCGCCGCCTGCTTCGGATGGGGCTTGATTCGAGGCCGGATAAATAAGGCGCTGGGGTTTGTGCAGCCCCACGAGAAGCGTCGCCCCCGGGCCGGAGCGGCGAGCGGCGATGCGCGGGGCGGCGGCCGGGGCCGGGCGCTGAGGCTGCGGGCAGCGCCCAGCCGGGAGCATGCTGAGCCCCAAGATCAGGCAGGCCAGGAGAGGTGAGTGAGCCCTGCTCCTGGCGGGTGGGCACGGGCAGCAGCCGCTGGCACGGCCGGACTTGGCGGCGGTGGCGGCGGGGCTGCAGCGCTGCCCGCGGTGTCCCCACCCCGCTGCTGGCCGCTGCCCGCTGGCCCAAGCCAGCCCTGGGAGGGCAGCGGAGTGACTGCTGCGGAGAAGGAAGCCTAGGGGGAGGAAACCTGTGCTGGTGTTCACCGGCGTGGTCTGCAATGTCTGGGCTGAGCAGCAGGGATAAATTAAAAAAAAAAAAATGGTACTCTGTCCTGGGACTCAGCATAGCCTTTTCACCCCTGCACTGGTTGCTAATGCTGTGTTTCTAACGCTGAGTCCATTGTAAGGGCTGGAGACAGGTGTGTCTAGGTTACCTGCAGCATCTCGGAGAAGCAGTTTGCTGTAGCACATTATCCTTGCAGAGCTGGATGCAGGAGGTGGAGATATTCGTTCTGTGAGCTATGGGCAAGACAAAAGGAAGGAAGGAAAACCTGCCCTGGGTTTGCAACAGATGCTTTAAGCAGTCATTCGGAGCTGCGAGTTGTAGTGTGCCATGTTTGTAAAGCAGAGAGCTGGGGCTGGGCATAGCTGTTGTCTCGATGTCAGGTCACCTGGAAGAGATGCTCCAGCAGGGGATGCATTCTGTGATCTTCAGGGGCAGCACCAGCTACTCATTTGACATGGCATTTGGAAATCGTCATTGCCACTCACAAACTAATGACAGTGTCAGAGGGATATCTTCCTGCTCGTTGGAAACAGATGAGATTAATGTCATTTAGGAGCTAAAGCAAACACAGTCAGAAGAGTATGTAAAGATAAGGGTTTTCTTCAACCATGCCAGTATTGTCAAATAGGAAAAGTATCATTTGTTCTAGCTACTGTGATTCCAAGACAGGTACTTTCAGCCAAGTGTCACTGCATCATATATTGAAAGTTGTATTACGTGATGAACAGTCCTTAAAATACCAACAACCCATTAAATAGCTGTTAGCATCTTGGAAAGAAGAAGCTTCCTGCCATCTGGAGGTGTCAGGATCAGATATGTACTGCTGCATACACAGTAAAATGATAAGAACTTATTTTTTAGTTACACAATGTTGTAGAAGTTCAGCAAGTCGTTTGCAGATGATGCCTCTGCCATCCCCCTTCCAAGGGAGTCTTTTAATACATGTGTTATCCAGCATTCCTGGTGGCTATTATAGCTCTGATGAGACAAGCTAGATGATGCTACTAAGGTCATACAGGAAGGCTGTGTCATGCCTGCCATTCTTCTACTTCCTTCAAAACACTAAGATTTGAAGACACTAATTTGTGTATTAATATATATTGAAATCTATTTATGGGACAGGCATTCTAGATACCTAGGGGCTACTGATACTTAGGAGACAAACTATAGTGTACCTTTGTGATTCAATTACAATTTATAGCAGTATGTGTCATTGTCTCTGGATTTGTTCTGTTTGGTTCATTCACTGTGCCTAGGTAAGTTTATCTCTGAATTAATTTAGAACTCATGAAAAGAGCTGGGATGCTGGGTTTGGAAACCAGGAATTTTCTTACTTTTGTAGTGCTGTGGCAAAGCACTGGTAACCTCTTGCAAAGCTTACCAAGTAGGACCTAATCCTGCAAAGTTCTTCTATAGCTCTTGTTCACAGAAACTGTAAACAGGCCATGCTGGAGATGCTGAATGCTTCTTTGAAGGTAAGTGTCCCACCTTGCAAGACAGGAAATGGCAGTTCATGCTCCCTGGAGTCTCAGTTGGGATTTCTAATGAAGATTCAGGTGATAAACAGTGGACAAGCAAAGTATTCAGAAGGCTGCGAGAATGTTCTGCGTACAGAGAGCATCAACGAGGGCAGCTGATCTGCTGCATGAGTTTAGCTGACTTTTCAGAGTAGCCACTGTTAGCTCTGCCATTGAGGACTTAGTTGTGGAAGGGAAGCAATGTGACTTCTCTGAGCAGACAGGTTGAAGAGAAGAGAGGAGGGATACTGAGAGTACAGCCTGTGGTTTTACTTGAATGTGACAGGAGGCAGTAGTGAGGCTGAACCTAGGGATGTTCATGTATTTGCAGAGTTCTTGAGGTTCAAACCCCTATGTGTGTGTGGCTAGCTAGCTCTTTGCTTCAGGCTCCCTCCATTTGTGCAAACAGGAATGCTTAATCAACTTCTCTTTTATTTCCAATTCTCTGCTGAGAATGTACCTTTAAACATTGAATAGTGACATCTGATGCTGTCATTTCTGTTTGATTTGAAGATTGTCCTTAAAAAAACTCCTGGGTTTAAAAACATTCAAGCTTTTGAAAATACGTGGTCTGGACTTGAGCCTGACATCCAGGGTGTAGTTCCTCATGTCTGTGAAAGGGACAGTAGAGAACAAAGATAATGTGCCTTACTAAAAGTAACTACCAAGTATAAGGCAGTCCTTGCTGTTCCACCAGCAACCTCACATCTGTAACTCTGAAATGTGTTCAGAGGTACATGTTCTTTTCATAAGATCTAGGAAGGTGTAAAATCTCACAGATGGAAAATCTTAATGTGCATACATGGGCCTTCTGGAAAATCATTCATTCTGGCTAGGTCTGAATGGATTTTGCATTGCTTTTTCATCTATAGGGGTTCATGTGCAGCAATTGGCAGAGTCCAGGATCCCAAAATAAGTGACTGCAATGGAAAACATCTATTTCCACATTCTTCTTATGTGATAGGACATAAAAATATAGCCTTGCACAGTAGAGGCAAGAGAACTTTCTGTATAGATTGGAGAGAAGACAGTTTTCAGACCACATCCTTCAGTCTCAAGGAATGTATTTTTATTTCATTGTTTTTAAGAAATTAAAAAAATAAAACAAAGCATTTGATCCTTGGCTTGAAAAGTCCCAAAAAGGTTGCCAGCCCAGCTGCATTTAAATGTGCTACAAGATGGAATCTGGACTGACTACAGGCTCGTGCATTTGTATTTTAATGAGTGATGTGATTGCCCTCTATAGAAGGAGAGATAGTCTGCTGCCATGATATATAATTTACAGTATTCCTGTCTTCAGCACAGCCTGTCTCAGTTTTAGAGGCACTAAAAATAACCCTTATCCCCTTATTAGGACCTTGTACTTTTGGGGGACACTCTGACCTGTTATTTCTGTTTGTGACATGCTCATACATATGTTACAATATGTTGAAAATTTTCCTTGCAGTCATAATAATAAAACTTTTTTTTAATCTGTTTTAATTAAAACTTAGAGCCTGGAAAAAGTGATGGGAGACATCTTGGTTAGTTAGGGTGATGGAAATGTACTGATATCCTTCAGGTGCCCGTAGTGGAACAGGATCATTTCCCTGACGTGGTGTGAAGAGCCACCCTTTCACCAGCCAGTGAAGGATGGAAAAGGGGAGCTCTCATGTGTCTAGTGCCTCTCACCAAATGCCAGCTTAGCCCCTGCAGCCTCAGCTCTGGTTTGAGGGGCTGGTGCTGTACACAGCTATCCCAGAGCACGTGGGAGCCCAGCACCTTGGCATCTCCACACTACCAGGCAATGGTAACACCCAGTTTCCTACTCCTGGAACCAAGGTAATCAGCCCTGAAGCTGTGAACTCCTCCAAAAACTTCCTCCAGCCCTCAGAGCCCACCAACATTGCTGGGAGCACACGAGACCTCAGGATGGGAGCAATCCAAGTGAGTCGTGCAGCTGGCAGAGAGGAGGCACCATTAAAGAGGAGCCCACCTGTAAGGGGGTGGGTCACTGCCCCACATCCTTACAGTGATTCTTTAAGGCAGGAGAGGCAAGTTTGGGAGCTCTTCTCTGGGAAGGTATGTGGGTAAAAGGCAAGGATGAGGTGTTGGTAAGTATAATTTGGTTTATAGTTCAGTTTGGTGGAGGAAGACATCTCTGAGACAGTGGGGAGCAGGAGGAGGTGGTGGTAGGGCTGCCTGTAGCATGAGCCTGGGTTTTGTCAGGTTGCTTTGGAGGAGCTTGAGATGAAACTGCTGAGTTAAACTTAAAATCCTAAGGCAGGAGTACAGGGGCTGTGGAGGGAGGTATTGGGCTGGACTTGGTGCAGTATTGGATTAACTGAAGGTAGTGTGAAGAAGCAGAACCAGATTAAAGGGTAAAGCCAGGGTTCCTTCTCACTGTGTGCAGCCCTATGGAGGTGAATGAAGCATGGAGTTATTTTTGTTCCTTGGTACAGGATCAGGCTCCTAGCACTGTGCTGCTCTGGTGCAGGGGTGTGTGGCAGTGAGCTGTGTTATAAACTCTGGGCTCTAATTTTTTTGTGTCTCTATTGTCCTGATTCAGTGGCAGTGTGCATATAGAGACAGGGTCAAGAAAGTGATGATTGTAGAATTCCTCCAGAGACAGGTTCACATTCTCACTCTTACTTCATGGCATGACCCATGAAGAAGGACATGAGTTGTTCAAAGGTATAATCCTCTTATCTCTGTGGAGAAACCCCTCTCCAACTGGACTCATGGTGTGTGCTGGAGTAATTGCTGCTCTTGGCAATAGGAGCTTTCTGTCCCTGCCTGAAGGTTCAGGCAGGCAGTCATTCTCCTTAGAAAAAGCCCTGAAAAGTTTGCAGGCAGGCACCAGCTTATTAAGCACAGGCAATCTGAATTTGAAATAAGGAACTATAGCCTCACCTCCTGGGGAAGGAAAGGGGCATTGAGAAAGGGATCAGTAATTCAGCTCTAAGGGCAGCTGGACTGCTGGGGAGAGCACTTGTGGGGAGGGAATTAAATATTAAAAAATCAAAAAAGCCATAGCCTCTCTAATTACTAATAGAACATCACTGAGGGAGTACAGGGTGAAACTGGCAGTCTGTAAATAGCACAGTGGAAGGGCTACAAATGGTAGCACCTCTCTCCTGAGAGAACAGTCACCTGCACTTTTACTACCTGTATAAATGTATTACTCTTCAGTGTAAGATTACTACCAGAATGACTTTCTTTCCTTGCTGGTTTTCCCCTTATATTTATGCTAAATGATGGCAAGCACAGCAGCATAAACAACTTAATTTGTTTTCTTGAGCTCCCTGCAGTGTGGGCAGGGGTAGTTTGATGCAAGGATAAGGGCTCACTGGTGGGAAAGGGAGAGTCCATCATGAGGTTGAAGTGTGAGCTATGAGCTGAGCTGGAAGAGGAAAGGATCTGTGCCTAGACTCTGCCCAGGCCTGCACGTATTTAAGTATTTAAACTATACATGGGGGAGGGAAGCTCCTGCTGACAGTCTTTCTAACATGTATTCCTTCCACAGAGCTTTTCTGTGCATCCTTTGTGCCCAACGAGCTGTAAATTAGTCTTTATGAAGATCTCCTCTAAAGAGAGGAGATACTAGGTTTTTGCTGTGGTTGAAAAAAGTTCCTTGTCATATCCTTCCTCTTAAAAGCAGGTGTTAAGAATTGTTACGCTTCACTGAGATTGTTGTCCTGTGAACTGGTATTGAAGTTAAAAAAAAACAACCTGTGGTATAAGAAATAGAAGAAGAATACAAAGAAGCTGTGTATGTTGTTTCTAAAGTGAGAACTGATTCTGTGGCATGGGTAGGAGTTGGGCTGCTCCTGATCTCTTTGGAAGCACTGTAAGCACAGGGTTAATACTTGCTCCTTTGCAGACCTCCAGTTTAGGAGGAGCCACCTTTGCTTTATTAACCTGTGATGTCACAAATACTTATGGCTCAATAATCTGAGTACTTAGATTCAGAGTATGAATTAATGTAGGAGTAAGAATTCCTATATTTCCTCTGCCTTTGTCCCCCAGATCAACCCTGGCAGTGCAGCAAGTAACTTAGCTGTTGCATAGAGTAGGAAGCAGAATTTGTTTGCACATTAAAAACAGGTCCAACAGTGTTGAAATAGCCACACTGAGCTCTTGGTTCAATGTCATGCCCTGAAAAGTAGGGTAGGAATGAATACCCTCCTGATCTTTGGATGACTGAAAGAAGAGAAATACAATGTTGTGGCTGAATTCAGGGAAGTTTATCACTGAAAGTGGCTGGGTTCTGGTATCACTTCATCTTATAGCCAGTTGCTGGCAAAATGCCTTGAGAGAGATTCTAACTTTTTCAGTCCAGAATAATTTTGGAAAGTGATATCCCATAGGGCAGGGTGGACAGATGTCTTTGGTGGTCACAACATCAATTTTAGGAGCCATTGATGCTGGCAGCCACTGTGAAGGATATGGTCCATGTGCTTGGCATGGCACGGCACAGACAGTATTTAACAAAAGCACATGGGTGACTGAAGTGCCTCTGAGGACCCAGAGTTTTACAGGGCAGTGGACCTATGCTGCATCTGTAGTGCTGTAGAGCTACAATTTTGGTCAGGACTCCACAGTATTTGGTGCTATACAAGCTCAGGCCACGATCCCAGCTCCAAACAGAATGTTACTGTGGTCAGCATTTCTTTGTTTGTTCCTTAATCTACTCTGACTTGAAAGATTATTAAAAATTAATAGGCATAGCCATTGGGAGGATTACAAGGGGCTGTTGCTGACTGCAGAGGGAATTCAAGATATTCATTCGGCCTTCCTTCTCTGACCTGATTTGGCTCACTAAAATAGGAAGAAAAAAAATCTTAGAACTTTCTACCATTCCAGTGAGCATGTTTTCTTATGAGAAGGTCTTGTCAGTGTAGGAATGTAAGACTGGGTGTATTGAGAGATGGCAAAAGCCCAGTGGAAGTAGGAAGAAAGGAATAAGACATTTTTCTTCTGGCAGTGGTGAGCTGTAGCTCAGTGTGTTTGTCCATGGGATTACAAGAGTTTTGCCAGCAACAGAGATGCCTTCAGCAGTGTGGGATATGCAGTTCTCTTGTCAGGTATGCAGTTCTGACCAACCAGATAGGGAAGAAGTACAGCTTTCTAGGGATTGTGCCAGGATTCAGTGGGAGTGGAGAGCTGGCACTTGAGTTTGCTAGATAACTTTGTGATCCATAGTGTCCAACAGGTGCATGTGCTTTAAAACAACACATCAAATAGCTGTGACCTAAGTGCTGAGCTGTCCTCTGAAAAGCCTGCAGTGGATCCAGATGGGAGATCTCGGATAAAGGGACTTTAAAACATGGTCTTTTGCTGGGACCAGTTTCTGCACTTGTTCTTATATTATCAATATGGTCTGTAACTCTGGTTTTGCAATAATCAAAGGGCATGGGCTGTTTCACTTTACTAGATTGTAAATTGGTAGGTCAATCTGTTGTAGCAGAAAGAATTAAGTCATTATCTTTCCATCTTGGCACTTATCCACGATCTAATGCTAGTGGTTTGAAAAGACTGGCACGGCTTTATGGATTTGCAGGGCAGTTTTGAGAACAGCTGGTGGCAGGTTACCTGCAATATTTAAGGTTTGTTCATTGGCAGGTGTCAAAATCACCACACATTCCTACAACCTGAAGCAGTAATTCAAATTCTTTTGCAAATGCAAGCTTAAACTCATTTAAATAATTATTTTGTACATTTGAGACCTGCTGGCCTTCTTGCTGATAGTGACAGCAAATTAAGTTCAGGACTACTTTGTACAATAGCTGAAAGGTCTCCAGTGTGAAATGTCAACCAACAAAGCAATGCCCATTTACCTATATGATAGCAATGGATTGCCAAAATCCTTCACTTTTTCTGAAGTCCAACATGCCATCAGTTTGTAACAGTAGTTTGAAGATGAATGTTGATTGCTCTTTAGGAGAAAAGGATTAAATTATCCCACTGACTATGTGTTTTGGGTTGGGATTTTTTGCTATTGTGTGGAGTGGATTGCACTGATTATCAAATATACTTGGGTTTTTCTTGACTTGTGGAAATGTCCTGCGTTAATGTATATCAGTTTGTGCTACTGTATGTGTGTTCTCTGATGTGATAAAGACAAGACATCACCATTGGTTAGTATATCCCATGGAAGCCTTGAACTTTGTATAATTGGAAAAGAGAACTGTGATTGAAGCTGATTCTTTTCCTTCTCCAGTCTTATCCCTCAGCTGCCATGTTTAGATAAACTACCTGCATACTTTTAAAAGTAACTCTGGTCAGTAAAGAGGCTTTTATGGTCACATCACCCAGGTCATTGGAGTATAAAATTATTTTTCTGATTTAGAATGTGCATTATACAGAGCTGACTATGCCATTTGTAAGGTGGTGAAAGGTCATGGCTCTTGAACACCACAAAGAAGTCCAAGATTAATTTCTTCATGCCAGCCAGGAAGCAACTTGCTAGAACTAACATATCTTTGCCTTGTTTCTGGCTATGTTCCTTAAAGGCTGTGCTGGTGGAAGAATCATAGTTTTTCTATGTATTCTACAAAGAAAATACTGTGAGCTTGTTAAAGATTGATGGAAAACCTGGGCCAGCTCTGACGACCCTAAAAAAGGCTAGAGGCAACTTTCAGTGTGTGTTGCTGTGCCTGAGCTTATGGCACAGTTGGGCTACACAGATTTCAGTACCAGATGCAGTCATGTGTTTTCCAGGAGGGTTCTTTGGGTGTGCCTAGCCTGTGCACTGGCAGGAAATCTTGCCTTCCCTTCTGCCAGATACTGTCAGCATGTTCACCCTTAAAACATGCTGATACTAAGAATTTATACAGTCTAGTGTTATTCTTCAGAGCTCCTTGGTGCACGTTCGTCAGTGAAAAAGCCCTGACTGATCTGGCAGTGCAAAAGGCATACGAGAGAAATCTTGAAAGCACAACTCTCAGCTTTTGGACTTTGAGAGGAGATGAAACTGTGCTCTGGAGACAGGGTGCTCCTTCATGAACAGGTGTAATTTCCCAAGCCATTTGGGCTCCTTTTTGGGCATTCATCTTTCCTTCTCAGAGTCCTTCAGGCTGGCTCAGATTCTTTGGCCATGGCTGAAATATGCCTTTTGGTCATTTCCTTGCTATTCAGATCTTCCTTCATCCCTCCCTTTGGTATTTTTGTGCTCAAAAGGCTGTCTGTGGCTGTGTTTGGGGTTTTTTGTTTATTTGGGTTTGGTTTTTGTTTTTAAATAGAATGTACTTACCTACATGTAAATAATCTATAACCAAAGTTTCTGCTTTTCAGTTAAGGGCTGAAAGTATTTCACACTGTAGATATACCTAATTTCTAACAGCAGTCATTCCTAGTCTGAGTGTGAAATTACAGTGGTTTATACTACAGTACATTGTACCAGTTCATGTTTGATTTTAGATTTATGAACTGGTCTTTGGGAATGCAGTTTTTCTTGGAGGAATTTAATAACAAGTAAATAGGCATACAAACAGATCCATCCCTCCAGACTTTGAGTTTTGTTTTTGTTTTTTTACCTTGGTTTGGTATTTTCGATCTGGTTTCCCAAGTTTCTACAAGTTAGTAGACAAACATGTAAAGCTGTTTCCCTGCTTTTCCTTTGGTTGGACTCTAAGGTTACAGAATTGCTTCCAGTATAATGCATTTAAGGGGTTTCTTGGGGGGAAAAATGAGTTTTCAGACCCATTTATTTTTCCTTTCTTATTTTTATTTTAGCTGAAAGAAAAACAAATCAAGAGAAGGAAGTAGAACATAGCACATCACTTTGCACTATAAAATGTTCTGAGTAGACAGGTGCAGGTTTATTGAGTAGGAGTGATGGAGCACAAGCTGGCTCTTATGGTACTGCATCTGAATGTGGCAATTCTCATCCAGATGACAAAATGTGAGCAGCTATGTGGCTGTGTAGTACCTTTTTGTTTCTGTAGAGATTGCTGCTCTGTCTTGAGGGAACTAAAAGCCTTTGCCAGTTCTTTATAACTGGTATTCTTGTAGTTGCCTAAAAATATCTTGTCAACAACCACTTCAAATATTCTGCCTTTAATTCTTTTTTTATTGTGTTTCAAGATGCCTGATTCTCAGATTGTGCTGCGGAAGTATCTTGGTTTTGTTTGTGCTTGCTGACTCTGGTATCTTAGCAATCAAAGACAAATATGGTTCTGTGACGGACACAGAAAAATCTAAACTAAGTCTTTTATTGCCTACAATGCAGTGACAGGAAATTCAGTATCTCTTTATAGCCATATTACCTGCATTTCCAGTGAGTCCTTTTTATAAGGTCAAATTTGGATTAAATAAACCATCTGAGAATACTGTTTATAGTATGGGAAGCCACTTCCCTTTGTGGCTAGTAGTTTAAACAAAGACTATATTAGAAATAATATGTAGTTGTCACTGTGTCATCAGACTGAAGGAACACCAGAGCAAAGTGCCTTTATTGTAGGACAGTTTGTCGGCCAAAATCAATTATAATTATTATATTGATTTTAGCTAACTGCCTATGAAATTTCAAAAGATTACATCTTTAATTGATATTGAATTGGATTGACTTGATTGATTTCCATGTCTGGTTTAAGTAAGTACTTACTGAGTGCTCAAATCTCTAGTGGTGTTCAGAGCTGGGAGTGGGAGAAGGAGAGCAGAAGAGATTGTATAATATTGCCAGGCAGGATTGAACTCAGGAAGGGGGGAAGGTATGGATAGGGAAGGGAAGATGTTGTCTCTGTTATGTGCATGTTCAGGGTAGAAAATAGATGTGATGAGAAAACAGGAATGTGGATATTTATTGGTAGCAGGTCTGAGTTGCAGAGGAACTCTTGTAAGGGTGTATGGCCCTGTGGAGAGGGATTGCTGCCTCTGTAACAAGTGGCAGTGTGGCTCCATCCAGTTTCACCCACCCACTCCTTAGGATAATCTTTGATTTTACTATTAGAGGCATGACAACCAAGTATGGGGCTTTGGAGGGGAGTTTATTTGGTGTAGTCTCAGGCATTTGCACAGTGAGTGTTGAGCAGAACTTCACTGCCTTGGCTCATATTCCTGCTCCTATCTTAATTTGGATATGAGAACTTCGATGTGCCAGTGTCACTTCCAGTCACAGGAGTAATTTCGAGGTCTGTAATTCTGATTCTTGCCTTCTATAATGATTTAAAAATGGCTTGACTCGTTGGTGCCGCCTGTGGGTCTGCCCTGTCGTTGTCCCCTTGCAGGGCTGTGATTGCCTTGTTTCCCTGCCCCTGAGTGCCTCTGGTGTGGGTCTGTGCTTGGCATTTCAGTACTGCCACGCTGTGCACATGAACCCTAAACCTTTCCCCTAGGAGAGCTGGAATCCTTTCTACACTGGTTTCTGATTAGAACTTAGGTGTATGACTAAATCAATAATCAGCTAATGACAATGTGAAGAGTGAAACCAACCTGTGTGGTGTAATTGAAAATGCATTACTGGATCAGAAGTCCAGAGCATGTAAAGTGTTTGCTGAGTTGTAAGCCTGATTTATTGATTTGTTTTCTTCCTTATGTTCTGCTGATTCCATAATTCCATTAAATAGATAAGCACAAATAATATATTTCTACCATTAAGAATCAGGGGCTTGATGTACTGCATCAGATTATCAAAGCAGATATTTTGGTCCCAGTAATCTGAAATAGCTGCTGCTTTAAAGGCAGGCTGTGCACATCCATAAAAGTTTTCTTCTGACCTCTATGCAATTATTGTATTCTGTGATGCATGCAATATAAGCATCAATGCTGTTAATAGCCATAAATAATTCCTCTTTCTAAAAATTTCTATCTGATCCATGTTGTTGACTTGCAGATGAAGTTGCTAAGTATCTCCCTAATGAAATTAACTATTACAGTCACGACCAGAAACTAAGGAAATGGAAAGCTAAGACAGCATGAAGAATTAACAATCATAGCAATTGACTGAGACATGGTGCTGCATAAAATAAAATAAGAAAAAGATGTGCATTCTCCAGAGACTGATAATGAAAGCTTTAACTCTTGACTAAAATAAATAATTACTAGGTGAGCTGTACAAATAGTGTCAAAGGGAGACTGAGGGAACATACAAGGTAATATAATTGGTAATGTTTCAATGCAAGATGTTTGATGTCTTTTGTGTGAGGTCTATGTCAATATAGATGGTAGATTTCCAGTTAAATAAAACTAATTTCTTTTTAGAGGGAAAGGTAAATTAGCAGAGAGTGTGTATAGCTACATGCAAGTCAGGAAAACTAGGGGCTGATGGGATTTTCATGTTTAAGTTGGAGAGTGCTGAGGTACTTCAATGTGGAGATGACTTAGGTGTCTACTGAAAGATGGATTTTGGTATCATTAGACTAATTGGTTACTTTAATAGCCAAGATGTTGCCTAAGAACCATTATAGTGCCTTTGATAAAAGCAAATTTTTGGGATATTTATTTTTGTAATGACATAATTTGTAACATGAATGTGGATTGGAATTTAGACAGTCTAAAACAGATTAGAGTTTGGTCATAGTTGTAAAATGTGGCCTGGGATGAGGCAGTGAAGTTTTATTCAAGCCAATTCCTATGGGCCTCTGCAATAAAGATTTACATGTGACCAGTGAGTTTTCTTACAGCCTGTGTGTGAAATGTCCTCGTCCTGGTGGTGATGGGGAGGGGCCCGGGTGTTCTGGTACCTCTGTAAGCATCTGCCAGATGATGCTGTGCTGCCAGAAGGGCTGATACTGAAGCCTGACGATGTTGGCTGCATGGGGGAAAGTGGTTCTTGATATTTACAGGAATGAAAATACCTGAGAGAGCTCAGACTACTGTGAGTGAGTTTAGAGAATATGCCTAGATACACCAAAGTCTGATTTTAAGTGATTTATGTATTAAGATTTATTATTTTTTTTATTATTGTTTTGGCCTGTAAAAATAATCAGAATGAAGGAGTACCAGATTACTTAGGAGAATTCAAAAGTTGCTGGTAAATTTTACTAATGTAGGACTAATGCTATATATTAGCTGACATTAAATTCAACAATGTATTTTAGGCATTAATTAAGGGAAGAGTAATTCAGAAAAAGCTATGATGCTGCAGCAGCACTTCTTATAACATTTCAACTTTTAAATTAATTTTGAAGTGAAACTAAAAACAAAATAAAAACTTAATTTCTTTCAGCGTTAAATAGTTATAATTTGAAACTTAATTTCTCTTGATTGGGCCACAAGACAAAACCTGTTATTCACAGTTTTGTTGAAAGCAGCAGGATTTACATTAGCAGTTTAGAGAAATGGAAAAAAAAATCCATACTGCCTGTCAGGGCTTTCATCAAGTCTGAAATTTAACCAAGTGATACCATTTTCTGACTATTAAACTGGAAGGTTGTTGGGGTCAGAATGAGTGCCTTCTAGTTACAGGAGAGGTGAGTGGATCCTTAAGACAGAGTGGAAGGAGAAAGTATACAAAACTATAAAAGTGGAGATTGTGTCACTGAGGCTTTTTGATGATGGGAGGCTGTGATACCATTCAGATCTGCCCTCTGCTGATGGAAGTGGTTAGTGTGTAGATGTGCTGGTTTATATCTCTTTATAAAGCACAACACAATGACCTGGCTGCCAGGTCATGAGGAAGGTCAAAGCAGATTTTCTCACAGACACCAATGTGATTTCCCTCACTGGATTACACTGAGGAGGCTTGTTAAAGGTCTGACCTAAGTCCCTTACCTGCCTTTCCTTATTTTGCAATTTGCTTCATGGAAGTGAAGAAATAGGATCAATTTTAACGTTGTAGATGTGATTATTTTTAATTTTTTTTCTTAACTGTTTTATTCCCCAAATACCACGACATCCACATTATTTTTGTTTCTTTGGCAAATGCTGGCAGTTTCATCACTGTGTGGTGAGGCACCAGGAGCAGAAACCAATCATGTGGTTAATCCAAGGCCATTTTTAGTTCTCTGAACCCAAAAGAGACGAAATTAGACACTTTTATCAAAATTAGACACAATTAGCACTCTGAGAGGCAGAGGGTTGCCTTGCCCTGCCTTGTGATGGTTTGAATTAACTGTAGTGTATCAGGGACACCTGGATAAGAAGCTTGCCTAGTTTTCAGCTGCAACAGTTCACAGTGTTAGTGTGAGACATCAGTGATGCAGATTTACTGGTACTGGCCTGTAAACTCATGCCTTGTTCCAAGTGGGCAGTTATAAATTGTGCTTTAAGTTAGCTGAATGCAGAAAATGCGAAGCAGCAGGACCATATTAGCACTAATGAAGGGAAAATGGCATGAAATATTAAACAACTACTGTTATAAGATAGTTTGTAAATCCAAAGGAAGTAGAGGTGGAAAAGGCCTGTGAGGTCACCTAACCTATGTATTCTGGAGGGCTGCCTTGCTGCCTGCAACATATAATAATTGTCTGCTACTCCAGACTAGTTCTGAATGCCCCAAGCTTTAGTACTCTTAATGCAAGAGAGGAGGAAAGAAAGGGTCATAGACTCTTTTCTATTTCTTAAACTTTTCCTCATTTTTTTTTGTTTCCAAAGCCCTTCAGATTTATATGTTGGTTTTTTCCTTTATTTTTTTTCTTTTTATTTTTTAATTTTGTTTTTCTGCTTCAGTGTCAGAATGCCCTGAAGAGCGAGATGACTTTGATCATTCTGGATAGCTGTGTTACCTCTGTCTTTTGCGTGGATCACAGTCACTATTTTGATTGACAATTCTCTTTTTTCATCTTCCCCAGTTAAATTTTTTTTTTTTTCTCTACTATGGCAGCTGGATTCCCTGGCTAATCCTCCCAAACTGGTAGTGTGTGCAGTGAGAATATTTTTTATACTCTCTCCTTCTCTTTTTGCCCTCTCACCACACAATTGAACATCCTCATTGGGACAGATATCCTGTTAGGAGAGAGCAGTATCATTATTCCCATGTGGAGTTGGGAGGCAGTGATGATTCGCCACAAAGATTGGTAATATGAGCAGTGAAGTGGAGATAGTGTGTCTCTTTAGACACTCTGGAGTGAGCAGTACCAAAAAGGTGATGTTTGTCCTGTGTTTGTTTGACTGTCATGAACTTGAATGTACACCCTGAAAAACAAGTACCTGTTCAAAATGGAAACATGTCTGTCCATATCTGAGAAAGGTGGAACAGTTAATTAGCCTCTAAGTGTTCTTACTAGTATTTCTTTGTTTCACTTACTCTGTAATTGCCTTTTCAGCCCGGTCAAGGAGTTTGGTGATGGGTGAACAGGTTGGGCCTCCCTCCAGACCATCTTCTCCCAGTCCTCAGGAGCGTGTGCTGAAATGTGGCTGGCTGAAGAAACAGAGGAGCATTATGAAGAACTGGCAGCAGCGGTGGTTTGTGCTGCGTGGGGATCAGCTCTTCTATTATAAGGATGAAGAGGAAACTAAACCTCAGGTATGACTAGAGAACTGTGGGAGTTAATGGCTGTGACTTCTGTGTGATCACAGCATGCTTTGATTGACAGCTCATTTCAGTTGTTTTCTGTCCTCAGCAAAACCATCCACACTTAAGGAAGTTCAAAGGCATGAGATGTTGCAGGGAGGCTTTTCTACTGCCAGACAAATGTAGAGCTTGGGAAAAGGTTAGAAGGTGTTTACTTACCCACTAGGGCATGCTGACCTCCAAATGTTAGTATGGTCAGCTATGAGCCTGGAGTTTGACAAGAAGAGCTATGGAGTTGCAGATACTGAGGCAGGGTGATTAACCTTGCTTGCTCAGGGGGACTCGTTATCTCCCAACTAATCCATTGTTAGCCATGAGGTGAACCAGCTGCTTAGAGCTGGCTTGTGTGTGTGGAGTGTGCAGGTTTTGTTCCATGCTGAGGATGGGCTGGAATATGTGTTTTAGTGTGGGGAGGAGGGAGTGGATGTTGTGCTATGGGCTAAAGCCTACAGAGGAGATGAAGAATTTCTTATTCATGTTTTTCTAATGCCTGTAAAATTCTCTTACAGCATTTGAGCTAAGGTCTTTCCTAGTTGTTGTAGTAGATTATGCGTCATAATTCACACAGTCATTGTTTTGACTGTAAGGCCTTTAACCAGAGTCATTGAACAGAGGGAACATAATTAAATGAGCCAGACAATGTCCCTGTACTGCTGGCTCCTGATGAGTCAGTACAGGCATTACAGAGTGACAGTCAGCCTGTGTAGTATCATCACCATCCACATGCTCATTATAGACAATTATTAAACTGCTCAGTGCAGCTGCCTGCTTGACTGTCACACATAAATTTCATTGTAGAGTGAGAATGGAAATTAATATTCCCTGTGGGCCTAACATAAATATGGTAGATGAATGAGGATGTTGACTGCATCTTATATCTTGCACTCTCCTGATCAGGAATTTGGTCCATAATTATCAAAGTCTGCTGTGTAAAAGCTAGAGAGATTTGAACTTGATGATGTAACTTGATTACCCAAGATGCTGCCAGCAACAGCTGGATTTTGCAATTTCAAGCCAGGCACCTTATTTTCATGTGCAGTGAATGTGGGAGAGCTGGGCCCTTCTGAACTGTGTCAGTGAACGTGATGAGGAAGAAATGGCCTTAGGTAGTCACGTTGTAAAGGGTTTCTTTAACCCTGACCCTTTTGGGCACAGGGTTGCCATACATTTATCACTTTGGGAAGCCATTTTGTATAGGATGATACAGGACTGTGTCCTGACTATTCTTGTAGGAGTTGCAAATTAGATTTGCATCTGACTTGAGGTAGGGCTGTATGTATCCCACAGGTGAGATGTACTTTTGGGACTTATAGACAGCTGTTGCTTGGGATTCTCTGGGATGAAGGGGCAATGGCACAGGTGTGCCCATGCATCTTAGGAAGACAACTGAGACCCTTTGTTCTTCAGGTAGCTCTTAAATAGTAGAGGTTGGGGTGAGGTTTACTGGATGGATCAGACTACCCCAGATCTCACAGGTTTTTTATTGAAAGAAGCATCTTATGTTGGCCACTTGNTGTTTTATTTATTAAGTATGGCCTTTAAACTTGTGTGTAAAAACTAAATCAATAGTTTCACTGAAATTCCCATTGATCTTCCACCTACTTGATTATTTATATATACTCTGAAAGAGAGATACATTCTTGTTGTTTACCTGATAAAGTTAAATGAGATTTATGACATAATATTTCAGAAGAGAAACATGAAACAACACCTTTTTCTTTATGGATGTTGCATTGCCTATT